>JAGKTI010001089.1:80469-98284 GCA_018397915.1 Birgus latro
ATGTACAGTAGCTCCCAAAAGTATCGTTAAAATAAAGTGCTATACATTCTAACACAATGGACGATGTATCTGACACGTGTTGCGTGAAGTGGCAACAAAATTGGTAGCCCTGCATGCTGGTGGGTGGTTGCCATACACCTGTATATGACCTGGGATTTTATATACTGTTTTCTTTCTAATGTAATATTAACCACTTTGTCATATATACAGTAGGTATATTTGATGTTATGATGACGTAGTAAGACTAGTTAGTTTTAACATAGGCACTGTTACTCTTTCTATGGTTCATCTGTAATGCTTTCACGAGTGTCAGCACAAGGCTATCATCACTAGATAAATATTATACATGCTTTCCCAGAATTGATATATTTTGAGAAAGTGTTTATATATTATCTGTGATTATGACTGGAAGACATATGACACCCAGTATAATGTGAAAGCACAAAAATATTAGAGAGGCAGGTAGAGGTAAACGAAATGTAAAGACAGTAAACGAACTTATCTGAAACTAATCCCCAGAGCAGCGTATAAACCCACTTGTCACTGATGCACCAGCCGTATTGTGGAGGTGACATGCGAGGTTCATTGTTATATTGGACATTATATATGTAATATATATGTAATATAGGGTTAAACACACTTTTGGGGGCTCCTTTTATTCATGTAATAACCAGTGTTTCCACTGCCTGCATCCAGAACTTTGTAGCCACGACACCTACAATGAAGCTGTGCCATTCACGTAACGAAACACCACACCACAATACCTTCCGAAACCGAGATATCGGTACATACGGGTAGTATGTATAAATAATGATGTGGTTAAAATTGTCCGACATGCAGACCCTATAGGCTATTATTAACCTCTGCATTGGTAATCTATTTGTAGTTGTGATAACGAAAGAATTGTGATGGGTATTTTTCTCATGCTTTTTAATAGTCTGAGTTCCCCTTATATTCAAGGGGGGCTGAGTGACTCAGTAGTGGCATGCGTAGCTCAGGACCGTGAGGTAGTGATTTTGCTCCCCACCCGGGTAGCTACTCAGCTGAAAGTTAGCGCACTCATCACCCTGTCGAGGCTATATGGTCTAATATAGGTCTAGCTCGGGGAATTCATTCCTTCACTTATATTCGAACATGACAACTCAGTCCATCACAGTCACATTATATGAACATGGCAACTCTGCCTGCCGCCGTTACTATGTTTCCCAAGATGCATTTATCACAACATAATGTGTGTAACGGGATATATTGTTTAACACAGAGGTATAAATATTACTGAACTGTTACCATTTACAAGTTGATGGATGTTTGCAGTCACACAGTGGCGTTGATTTGCTTATTAGCAGTACCACCTACGATGGCTAACCACGCGCACCAACCTTACCGAGACAGCAAGTGGCTGGGAATAATGTTTCATTCTATTCATTTTGCCATTCTTCGCACCACCCTTTAATGATACTTTTGGGAGCTAGCATACAGTACCCCTCCTAATTTTGGCACTGTTTTCCAGTCATTCTGCCATATTGAAACATCAAAACACACACAGGATTATCCATATTAATGCTAAACATCAAGAAACCAATGCATAAACAACAAAAATCACAAAAAACCTGAAGACGGTTTGATAATCAGTTGTCTGTGATGAGTGATTTTTCCTAGGGCTCAAAAAAAATTCCACAGCCAAATTTGCCTCTGGAAATTAGTTATATTGGTATAAATGATATATCATCATCTTCACTGGTGTTTATACTATAAGGGAAGCTAATAAAAACATATAAAACTGATAAGTAAAAGTACGGAAATGCAGTGAGAAAGTGTTCAGGAGTTTAACTTACCTTCATGTAACTTCCACCATCTAAGTGCAAAATTTTGCCAGCACCTTCCAAGAGTTAAGCATATGTCTAGATGCAGAATTTCAAGAGCTTTCTCATGGATTCTGCAGAATTTCGATACATCCAATAGTAGTCAAATAAATTGCAAAAAACTTTAAACACTCACGAGTCAGTGTTATCACCATGGAGAAGGGTAGGGACTGAGAGAGTGAAGAGGGAGCTGGGAGGGTATGCAGGGGGGATGGGGGGGAGGGAGAAGTGAGGCTGTGGGCAGGATTTTCACCCTTCTGTCGCGAGGCGGATGGGTGCTTTTACTGTACATTTACTTGTGGCTTGTGGTCTGTTAGACGCTGAGTGGCCATGCAGAAACACAACTCAAGGTGGCTGAGGGACATTGGACGTTTGGTAGAGAGGCGGACAGCTGCAGTCACCAAACATGTACTTGTGGCATGCTGTCTGTGTTACAATCTCAGGGGCAGTTAGGAAAGACTTAGCCCTGTGGCCAAGCGACTTTGGACATCGGTGGGGATGCCCATGGATGTTTTGACACCGCTTGTGGGTTACAGTCCTATTACTCGCGTGCTGGAGGTTCATTGGGAGTGATCGGAGGAGCACACAACTTGGGTTACAGTGTTCGTCCTGCTCATGGCTCGAGCTCAGCTGCCACGAGACCAAATGGTTGAACATGTCGGCTGGCCGGCCAAATTTCTCGGGGGCTTTTCTGTCCGGATAATAGCAAGTAAATTTAGATAATGGTTTAATAGAGCCAAGGTCCAGCATCTGGATAACTGAGGGACTACTATACAGTATGTACATTTTTTTTTTTTTATGACTATTAAATTTATTGCTGGCAGAAAGAGTCTTTTTGCAGCCATCTTATTTTTGTTTTTTTTATGTGTGACTTTCAAAGCATAAGTCAGTGAATTTACTTGCCGTATTATCAGATGATAAGTACTGTACTCTGGTTCTGTGACATAGCACTAGAATTCAATACTGTATAAGTCTGAAAGAAAAACCTGAGTTCAGCAATAATTCTTATCCATCTAGCAGATACTGTTATACCACTTATCAACAGCTTAACCTGATTTTATTTTTTTTTGCCACAGTACAGTGTGTTTACCGAGTCACACTGCTGTATGTACACTGTGTGGCCAGTACCCAATTTAAGATTCGTATACAGTTACTTTAAGTTCTGTAAGTTCCCCGAGGATTTGTTCACAGGTAAAGCTACAGGAAGTAAGGTCAGAACAGAATGTTATTTTGTTAGGTCTAGTGACAGTTCGTGTTAGGTCTAGTGACAGTCTGTTAGGTCTAGTGGTAGTTTGTGTTAGGTCTAGTGGCAGTCTGTGTTAGGTTTAGTGGCAGTCAATGTTAGATCTAGTGGCAATTTGTGTTAGGTCTAGTGGCAGTCTGTTGGTCAGGTGAAAATGTCATTTGGTTAGGTTAGCACCAACAGTAGTCTAGGATAGTCTCCTACGTTGATTTACTTTGGTTAGGTTAGGTTTTGTCAGTGCTATCATTAGTACTCCATTCTAGCATTCTGCTTTAGAAGGTATAAAACTTCCATACAGTTTTACCAAGAGTTTTGCATAGCACTCGAGACATACTGGTATTTACTGTATTTCAGTGTCTTACTCATTCAAGCGTAAATTTGCCCAATTTGTAGGGTTTCTGTGCCTTGGAATTGTCTTTACCATTTTTATTTCATTGACACGAAACTGTTCTTTCCTATGAAGTGGAAGAACAGTTTTAAGGACCATTTCAGGTACATGTATTATTTACTGTACTGTTCTTTCTTGTAAAATGGAAGAACAGTTTTAAGGACCATTTCAGGTATTATGTTGAATTAAGAAAAAAGAAATCTGCCAAACTGAAATCCTGGCATTAAGACATTTTCTTCCTGCCAGCAGTGATAAATATTAACATAAAGAAAAGGTATATACAGTAAAAGTCCATTAATCCGAATGGCAGTGAACCAAGAATCATTCGGATTATCAGATTTTTCAGATTTTGGGGTGGGACTTCGAAGACACTTAATTTTATGTTTAAACTGAAATTTTACCAAATGGGTCAATTTTCATTCATTCATAATACAATATGGCACATGTTAACAATACGTATTACACAAATTTTTTCCTTAGTAATGTATTACTGAAGACAAAAACTGTAATTGGTAAGTTAAGAGATGTTATGGGTTGTTTCCCTCACCAGTAATGCTTAGTGTTGAAAACAGCAGTTGTAGGCAGGTAAATCCAATTAGAGAGAGTAAGTCCAAGGTTAATAATAATATGCATGTATTGTAAAAGCACAAAAACTTAATATGTATTACTGTGGAAAATTCCTTAAACGTACGGTATAGTATATTTCACTTTGTCACTTTCACTCATCATCCTCGAGCATCCACTCAGAACTACCTGCTTCTTCACCAGTAATGCATAGTGTTGAAAATAGCAGTAGTAGGCAGGTAAATCCAATTAGAGAGAGCAAGTCCAAGGCTAATAATAATATGTACATATTGTAAAAGCACAAAAACTTAATATGTATTACTGTGGAAAATTCCTTAAACCTACAGTACAGTATATTTCACTATGTTTGTCACTTTCACTCATCATCCTTGAGCATCGGCTCAGGATTACCTGCTTCTTCTATGGTTCCTTGAGGTGCCTTCTTTGGAGTGTGGGTAGCTGGTCTTGGGTCATCATCAGTGGATTTCCTGCCTGGTTGCTCATGCTCTTCAGCCAGTCACGGATATCAGCCTGCCTGACAGTCTGCGCACGTTTCTTGTAGAACTCGTTTCACAAGATATGGAAATTGATCACCTCAGCCCCATTGTAACGATTATTTTGTTCAACGAAATGCCAGTTTATCAGAGTATGTAGAAGCTTCCTTCCATGAAACTTTCACTGCCTCTTCTACTTCTTCCTCCTCCTCGTCTGATTCATCCTTTGGCTTGTCTGGGTTAATGACACTTTTCATTATGTCATCACTCAGTTCCTCTTCTCCCTGAAGGTCAGCATCTAAATCTAGCTACTCATAAATATCATCTTCAGTCTTTCTTTGGGTTATCAGCTGGTACACATGACATTGTCTCCATTATTTCATGGAGTGGTAGGTGGTGGCGACCATCATCCACTCACTTGATGTAGTGCTGCCTACTTCTTCCTTAGCCTTTATCATTCTTTTTCTGTGCCTGCCCTCCTTTCTTCCTATTTCTCCTATATTTCCTGTCACTTCTTACTGCTTTTCTTTCCTTTACAGGTGGCATTACATTGAGTGACAAGCCAAATGGTTTCCTGTAAGCCAAGAAACCATTTACAACGCTGGGTGGTAACCATATAACCAAACCATACGTGCTCCCTACGTGTCAACAAGTGGGTTGGTGGAGGGTTAGTGCCCCTCCCCGTAAAAAAAAAAAATAACTCAAAGTCAACTGGCCACCCCTTACGGGATTATGGTGTCTGGCAATAGATAGATAGATTTCATGAACGGCAGTCTCGGGGCACACATTAAAGCCCCCCCAAATTCCTCTTCCTCATCCTCAATGAACATCACGTTAGGGTACAGCATCCTCCAAGCTCGTTGTAGTGTCTGCCGTTTTACGTCTTTCCAGGCCAAAGGAAGATCAAAAATCGCATCCTTTACTGTGTAGGTGGTTTGGAAGTCCACGACTGAGGCATCAGAGTTCACTAACTTGTGAGAAAATTTTTTTTTGTATGCCAGCTTCACGTTTTGGCACCCGCCGTGATCCATTGGCTGGATAAGACTCGTAACATTAGGAGGGAGGTAGGTGGCAAAAATACTGTATTGCCAGGCACAAGTTCATGGGCAGGAGGGTGGGCTCTGCAATTGTTCAACAATAGGATGGCTTTAGTGTCCTCAGGAAGACCTTTGGACTTGAAGAAGGCCTTCACCTCAGGGACAAAGTGTTGGAAAAACCACTCCTTGAAGAGTTCCACCAACATCCAATCATTATGCTGTGCATCATAAATCACTGAGCTTTGTTTTTAGATTCTTAAAGGCCCTTGGTTTTTTAGATTTTTCCGATTACTGTAAGTTTACAGCAGTATGTGTCTGTAGCGTTGGCACAAAGCAGCACTGTTAGCCTTTCTTTGTTGATTTTGAACCCACTTGCTCCTCTTTCACTATGGCTAGTCATGGTACGAGTAGGTAAACAGCGCCAGTAAAGTCCTGTCTCGTCTGCATTGAGTATTTGATCTGGGGTTAAGTTGTGTTCATTAACCAGCTGTGAGAACAATTCACGATAAGCCTCAGCTACACCTTTATCTGCAGACTCCTTTTCTCCGGCAACATCGATGGCCCTAATCCTGTGATGTAGTTTAAAATTATGTAACCACCCATCAGAAAATTTTACATCAGCCTCAATAGCCATTTCTTCACAAAACTACTGTGCTTTTTCAATAATCATTTGCCCCTATATTGACTTGCCCTCTGCTCGCCTGGCAGTAAATCACTTATACACCACTCCATCTGCTTGTTCTAATTTTGGCTTTCTCATTGTTTTTCTAATGTCTCCTTCCATCAGCGATTGTCCATCTGCCACATATTTCTGTAACTTACATTTTGCCATCACAGTGTTAGATATTGTAGAAGCACCAATGTTGAATTCTTCCATAATTTTCTTCTGTTTTCCCATCTCTCCACTCGCTTTATTACTTTTAGTTTGTCACAAATGGAGAGTGTTGCATGCTTCCTTTTCTCTTTCCTCTTCCCTCCAGCACTTGTTGAAGACGTGGGAGCCATCGTTATGTTGATATAGGGCAATATACAATAAAAAATCGAGTGAATAATAGGTAGTCAGCACCGACCATGCGCTCTTGGTTAACTGAAAATGGCGGGAGTTCTCCCTGTTTCTCCACCACACCATTGATTAGGCAGCGCATGCGCAGATTTGGCGCCCAGTTTGAAGTTTTTAATTTTGATTTTTTTTTACTTTTGGAGTTTTTGTCAGCTTTCTTTAAAAATTCTGATTATTGGGATTTTCAGATTATCGATGTTCGGATTAATGGACTTTTACTGTATTAAGAAAAAGTTTGCAGCCAAACCTGGCACATTTCAGACATGCTGGTTTTGTAAACTTTTCTTTGATGCTAGCCTTAACTTTACCTAGTATTACATGACTGGAGTAAGGGAAGGGTGATACAGTGGAACCCCGGAATTCGTACTCCTCTCTACTCATACAACTCTGTTTTCGTACAGCTTTTTCATCCAAAACTTGCTCCAGTTTTCATACGGCGACCCACTATTCGCACTAAGAGATGCGGCATATCGTCAAAATTACATCGCAAGAACGGTCAAGAAAAATTAAGCACAGAAAAAAAATCACCACGAAAAGTAAATGACACACAAAACCGTTAAGAAGTAAAATTCAACAATAAAAATAAGAATTATAAAGTTTTAAAATCTGCATTCTCAATGATCCTTCTTCCCTACTGTCGTATCCATATTTTCTTCCTCTGCTGTCACTTTACTTCACCACATCACTAACATACGCAAATATACTGGCAAACATGCTTGACATCATCGTAGGTGCTACACGGTCGCCAGTCCTGCTTTTCTTCTGCCAGCTATGGATCAGTCATACAGGCTTCATTAGACTTTGTGATAAATTACGTATTTTCGTTAGAAAATTGTGCATAATCACGAGCCCTAAGAAGATTAGTGAGTCAGCTGGAGCTAAAAGAAAGGCAGTGAGAACAACAATTGAGCTGGAAAAAGAACTCATTGCAAAGTTTGAAAGTGGAACCCGTGTCTTCGATCTTGCCATTCATTAAGGTATGGCGAAATATATCGTTTCATCCATACTAAAGAACGGATTAATGCAAAATACATTGTTTCTTATAGAAAAGAATGATTCATTTTTTGAACAATTCGCAACTCGTACAGCCTCCAGGAATGAATTGTGTACGAATTTCGGGGTTCTACTGTATATGAATACATTTATAGTGATTTTTGCACTTACATGTTGACTGCCTTCCTCCCAGAAGAAAGAAACAAAATGACATTGTAGAAGCTTCTTATCTGATGTTTGTGTTGAACCTCCATGGCAGTTGTCATGGTAATGTGACATCGTCATTTTGGCTCTCAGTTGGTGTAAACATTGCTGATTCAGTCTCTCTGGCCTTTTTAGGAGTTAATATTCAGGTATTAGTAAAAAAAGTGAGATTAAAATGTGGAACCAGAACCAAATAGCATTTATTCCCTTTTATTGCTTGATCTGGTTACTTAGGGGTTTCTTCATTGTGGTAGCTTGCAGACCAATTAACCACAATCAGGGAGATTTGACTGTGTTGGAGTCGATTGGTGTTTATGCTTGACACCACCACTGACACTTGGCTCTTGCACAGAAGCCATAGCTAGGGTTAAATGTAGATGGAATATGATAAGAACCAGACAAAATACAGGGATCACCACCAAGACATGTAGTGTAAACAATCCAAGTGACCGCACACTACTTAAACTCTCAACGATATCTGTGGCCATTTGGTAAACTAGTCTGGCGGGCACAGGAATTTTAAGTCCCCTCTTGTAATTTTGTCCGAATTAAAAGAGGTGCCGGACAATCTGATGCGGGAAAATTGGTGTTGTGCCTGTGTTGTTCAGAACTGTTAGTGTATTTAAAAAAAAAAAATAAATAAAAATTAAAAAAACAAGTTTTTCCTTGGCAAAACACATTAACCCAGACTGACAACACAGTCATGGATCATGAACACCTGTAAGTGAATAATAGGTACTAACACATCTTGAGCATAATTAAGAAAATAACTTAATGAAACAACTGTCAGTGGGGATTTGACAATGCCTCTTTAAGGCATGAAGACCACTGCTAAGGATGTCAGTATTTTATCTGCTTTTTTAACACATTCAAGCCAAGGGTAGGACATTTTTCTTAGTTTATAGGGGACTATAGGTTTGTGCGGTTCTGTCAGTACATCAGTCCATCTGCAATTTTGTGTCCACCTAGTAACTTCCACATGCATGGGGAGATTCTGATATAACTTCACTCAACTGCTCCCCATACCATGACAGTGTTGTAAGCAACAACAACCAACCTTCTGCTCCCAAGGTCAAGGTCACACTTGGGACTCAAACAAGGTTGGGTTCTGTCATACTTAACATCCATAACTACATTCATGTCTGCTTTGTAGCTTCCATATACATGAATAGATTTTGATATAATTTCACACAATTGTTCCCCATACCATGGCAGTGTTTTGTGCGAAACAACCAGCCATCTACTCCCAAGGTCAGTTACACATGAATGGATATCATTTGATAGGGGACTTTGTATTGCATGGCAATACTGAATGCACTTGTTCGTACTACTTTCATACATTTTTGATTGAAAATGGGAAGGACCCCCAAAGTGAAAAGGTTAATGAAGGCAGTACAGTTGACCCACAGCTTATGCCATTTCTGCATATGAATTTTCTTATTCGACAGTTGACCCAAACATGACCTGTTCACTCAACACAGTGCTGTCACCGCTTACATGACTTGATAGCAGGAAACTCCAAAATGTTGCAGTGACATCAGTGTGCACTAACCTCCCTAGTATTGTCTGTATTTCTGCATTACTGCAGTGGGTTGTGTGGTGTGGTGTGGTCACTTGAGTATACAGTATAATGACAGAGGCTCTTGCCGGACTGTCTCATGGGAAACAAAACCCTTTTTCTTTGGCAGCAGAGAAGAAAATGTTAATCAAAATCAAAATCCCTAAACTAACCATAAGCACACAATACCCGTGTCAGAATACAGTAATCACTCAGTTATCTGGACGCTCTTTTTCCAGTCATGCTCCCTATACGGACGTTAGGCCTCAGGGCTGTTGGGCCCATATTTGGATTTATTTGTCCATACCTGGACATAAAAGTTCCTGTATTGGCGGCCGGCCGGCCTACAAAGCAAAAAAAGCCCGTTGGGTGGCTCACCAGCCTCTCTGTCCACACACGGGCAATAAACCATAACTTACAAGCAGCGCAAACAAGGCTGTCCATCCAACTCCCTACTGAATGGTCAAAGCCCCCCCCCCAAATCACCGGTTACATACCCTGTACTGGCAGTGTGCAACGACTACAGATCATGAACCACAGGCTGAGCAAGAATGGCTGTTCGGCTCCCAATCAAATGGTCAAAATCCCCCAGCTGCCTGGATTAGTTGGAAACTTCCAGCCACATACAGGTATACTCCAGTTTAACGATGCAATTGGTTAGGTAAAAACCCATCGTTAGGTGGGGTATTGCATACCAGGGTAAACATAGCATGTAAAGTAATGGGATGTGTTTTTCAGGCACACACAGTGAGGTGGAGGGTGGGGGGGGAGGCCAAGGATGAGATGGAGGGATGGAGTGGAGAGGTACGTATATGAGAGAGGGGGGTGTGAGCTGGGAGCAGGGCAATGAGATGGCGGGGGACAGGGTGACATGGAGACGATTTGTTTGTGACCACCCCTAATGGGATTAAGGCGTCTGGCAATAGATAGATAGATAGGTTTCCCTGAACCAACTCCAAAACCCACCCAAATGTGCCCAAAAACAACTTTAAAATGAATCTAAATGGCCTAACAACTGTAAAAGAAGCTAACCTAAGCCTAACACCTGTAAATAACTCACTAAAACCAACAGATAAAATCTGAAAATCATCAAATATAAGTCTGGAAAAAATCAAGCTTAGTAAATTATACCCCAAAATGACAATGTTCACCCACCAATGGCTAAAATACATTAAATCTAAAAACAGTTTATAAATCAGCCTAAACACACAATTTTAGTCTATAAAATATCCTTAAATCGGTATTTAAAAAAAAAAAAATGTTGAACTGGGGTTTGGCCATCATTAGGCGTGGTATGGTGGTATTTCTACCCCCATCATTAAGTCGGGGTATTGCATCTAGGGTTATCGTTTATTGAGGTATACCTGTACAACCGTCTGCCTCCTTACCAAATTACTCAGCCACTCCTCTTGCCCATGATGTACAGGGACCTAGCGTTTCTGCCACATCGCAACACTTGCCTGGGAGAACAAAAAGGACTCTTGCACTTGTAGGTTAGTGTGCTATTTTTTGCTTGCATGCTCATAGCCATGTGTGGGTAGAGACATGGTAATCCTGTACACTCCCCACCTCTACTGCTCTTCAGTTCCTACCTTTGTCCCTCTGCATGTGGATGTGCTTCGCTCATTCGCTCATTTTTGAAGGCTCCAACATGCTTGCATGTGTCGGCCTTGGTCACCCAATGGCGGCTCTCCATGCTGCTCGATCTCTGGCAGCCTCCCTATTCAGTCCCTTAACCCTTAAGTCACATTTAATGACCTCATCCCATGTCTTTCTCGGTCTACCCCTCCCAACCCCTCCCCCAATATTAACACCTCTCACCCTCTGTACCCAATTATCCTCTCCCATCCTCTCCACATGTCCAAACCACCTCAGCCTGCCTCTCCTCATCACAACACCAATACACTCCAGTCCCATCCTACCTCTCAACTCTTCTATCGTAAGCCCAGCCTTCCCAGGCCTTGCACGCAGGGACGCACTGCACATCCACCTAATCATTGTCATTTCTGTACGTTTGAACCTGCGAATATCTTCTTCCTTTACTGCCCAGGTCTCACTACCATACAGCATCACACTCCTAACACATGCTGCATACAAAGACCCCTTAGCACGTAAGGAGAGTCCTCTCAATGTCAGGAGAGGCAACAGCTCCCTGAACTTCTTCCAACCACTTCTCACTCTAGCAACCGAGCTAACTCCAGCCCCACCTCCGGCACCTAACATGTCTCCCAAATAACAAAACTCCTCCACACACTCAAGAGACTCACCTGCAAGTTCAACCCTCTCACGCCTAACAATCTCCTCCTGCTCTTCCCGACACACCGCACACATGAAATCAGCATTATCTCGCAGTCTACCTCTAATACCACTACATCTCTTGTGCACCCACTTATCACAGACACTGCACAAGATGGAATTACTTCCCACACCTTTGTGGCAAACTGCACATGGCCACTCTCCCTCTCCTCTGATTGTACCGCCACCAACCCTAGATATCATCACTTTTGTTTTATCTGCATTTACCCTTAAGCCCTTGTGCCCCATACCATCTCTCCACTTCTTAAATCTTTCCTCAGCCTCCCCTTCATTCTCAGCAATCAGCACCAAATCATCAGCATACAACATCTCCCATGGGAGTCCATCTCTGAAGTCACGTGAGAGGGCTTCAAGCACCATGATAAACAACAAGGGACTCAAAACTGACCCCTGATGCACACCAACATTCACGGGAAACTCATCACTCAAAGCTCCATTCACCCTTACCTGAGTGTGAGCACCCACGTACATGGCCATAACCACCCTAACCAGCCACTCTTCCAACCCTAGCTTTCTCATTGCCCACTTCACCACCTCTCTAGGGACTCTGTCAAAGGCCTTTTCCAAATCAACAAAAACAAAATACAATTCCCTTTTCTTGCCAATATATTTTTCCTGAAGCTGTCGAACAATGAATATGGCATCAGTGGTCCCCCTGCCTGGCATAAACCCAAACTGCATCTCATTGATATTCACTCTTTCTCTAATCATACCTTCTAGAACTCTCTCCATTACTTTCATTATCTGGTCTAAGAGCTTTATACCTCTGTAATTTCCCCTTTCCAGGGCATCACCCTTCCCTTTGTACACATTTACAATTACACTCTTCAGCCAATCATCTGGGACAACACACTCATATATAATCATATTTATCAGGTCAGTGACTAACCTCACCCCAATATCTCCTGAGGCCTTCAACATTTCGGCAGTCAACCCAGACACACCTGCCGCCTTCCCCACCCGCATCCTGCCTATTGCCTCACTCACAGTAGCAGCGTCAATCAAAGGCCAAGGCCCAAACACTGGATCACCTGGCTCCAAACCTTCCCTATCCCAATCAAACTCCTCATTCAACAACCGACTATAATGCTCTCTCCATGCATCTTTAATATCCTCACTGTTTACCAGTACCCTTCCCTCATCATTCTTCACACACTGCTCGCCTACAATGTCCCGATTATCTCTCTTCATCTGATTTGCCACCCTAAAAACCATATTTTTCCTTCCTTCATGATTTAGATTATCAAGTAAAAGTCTCTGTGACTCAGACTTCGCCCTGTATACCTCTCTTCTAGCCCTGCGCTTGGCAGCCAAGTACTCCTCCCTGTTACCACCCTTCTTCCATTCCCGGAAAAGCCTTTTCTTCTCCTTAACTGCGGCTTCTACACTCTCATCCCACCACCAAGTTACTTTATGTCTTGGTGGGCCTCTTGTCCAACCGCATACTGCATCGGTAACTCTCAAGAGGTTGTTCTTAAGGGCTCCATACTGTTCATTAACGTCTCTATCTTCGGCTTCCTGTTCAGCCACCACTCTCCTCATCTCACTATAAAAGGCATCCCTTACTGATTGGTTTCTCAGCTTCCATATTTTCCTCCTAGGTACATATGTCCTCCTTCTCATCCTTTGTTCCTTAAGCACCATGTCACAAATCAACAGTTTGTGCTGCTGCACACACTCCTCGCTTCCTATAACTTTAACATCCCTCACTAATCTCCTATCAACCCTCCTGACCAGAAAATAATCTATCTGGCTACTATTTCCCCCGGACTCGTACGTAATCAATCTACTCACTCTTTTTCTAAAATGTGTGTTGCACACAATCATGTCCATAGCCTCCCCAAACTCGAGTATTCTTTCCCCTTCCGCATTCCTCACACCATATGCACATCCTCCATGGACTCCTTCATACCCTTGAGCTGCTTCACCAACATGACCATTTAAATCCCCTCCCAGAACCACTACCTCATCATCGCCCATACCACTCACTACACGTATTAAATCATCCCAAAATCTATCCTTCTCTGCGTCATCCAATCCTACCTGCGGAGCATATGCTGATATAACTGAAACCATCACCCGTCCTATCAAAATTTTCACTACTATTATCCTATCACTTACTCTCATGACATTCATAACATACTCCACCCATTTCTCCGCAACCAACACACCCACACCCCCATATCCATCAGTTCCCCCCTGCCAAAACAACTTATAGTAGCAATCCTTCCCAGCAATCTTTCTGGCTGATCCACCGCTGTACCGGACTTCCTGCAGACAAGCCACATCCACCCTCCTCCTACTGAATGCCTCAACAACTTCCCCTGCTCTTCCTTTCAAACTTCCCACATTCCACGAACCCACCCTAAACCCCCTGGGTGATTTGATGTCCTCAGGCTTGCTTTGGTGCTTGTTTTTATATTTATTCATAGTAGGTAAGATAAAGGGGGGTAAACATTCCAAAGGCCCGACCCACTGCACAGACCCAGGTCCAGGCAATGGATCTGGGACCCCTAGCCCACCAGCTTACTAGTGGCTGTGGTAGTGGCCTCGGGGCACCCTGCCAGGACAGCTGCAGGGACACCCTCCAAGCGCGTCTTGGCACTGCAACTGCCCCGCCATTATACACCCACTGATAGGGCAGCCTCCTGGGGCGCTACTCCCAGGTTCGGGCCCCTCTCTAATGAGCGGAAGCGGCAGCCTGGGAACCGCAATGCCCTGTACCCTCTAGCACAGGTTCGAGCCCCATCTCGCCCCGGACCCATGATCTATGCCGGCGGAACCCCAGTCAAGCCTCCCCCCAAAGTCCGCCACTAGGTAGCGGGGGCAAAGTTTTCTGGCCGCATGCCCTTGCTGGCGTCAACCCCTGTAACGTAGTGGGATACGTTGTGTGATATGTAAAGCGCATGTGGTGTAGTGCATAGGATAGTTAGAGGAAATGTTTGGGAGAGTATGCTGGTCTACTCTCCATGTTACTGTCACACTGAAAAGGTCAGCAAAGGAGGATGATTAGGTAGCTAGTGAAAGGAGCTCCAGCTCTCCCTATCACCAGCATTCCATTCCCCTCGGGAGTACTACCCTGTTCGGCCCGTGCTACAGCCTCCTCCTACAAGTTAGTTGTTTTTACGGGGTGGGGCACTAACCCACCACCAACCCTTTTAGTCGCCTCTTACGACAAGCAGGGATACTGGGGGAGAATTCTTGAAAACCCCTGCCCCCAGGGGGGGAGTGCATCCTGATAGCACTGGCACAGGTAAACAACGGCACTGAGGTAAAACAACGGCAGCTTCCTTTGTTGCATTTGTGATGGTGCCGTACCTTTTGCAGGCCTTAATCTTCCACTGTGGTAATCTCGTGTGTGTGATGATGACCCCATCATCCCCTGAGAAATTCAAGAGGAGGGTTTTGATTCTGGATAAGAAGTGTGCGATATTGAGCAAGGTTGACACGAGCTGGCCAACTTCACACATTCTGTGTGAATATGACTTGGCTCGTTCAACCTTTTTTGATATCAAGAAATCACAGGACATGCTGACTCATTGTGGACAGGACTTCGGTGATACCACACGAAAAGGCGACCAGAAGGTGATGTCCCAGCCCCGCCACGCCAGTATCGACATGTTGACTGGTCTGGTTCTGCCAGCAATGGGGTGCTGGCGTGCTTGTACAGTTCGGGGGACTGAGTTGAAGGCTGCAGCTGAGAAGTTTGCACGCCTGCACAACATGCACGGCTTCAAGGCATCTGAGGGTTGGCTTTTCTGGTTTAAACTTCGACATGGACTTACTGGCCATAAGGCACATGGCAAGGCGTTGGACACAACAGCAGAGGATGTTGAGCTGTTTTACCAGGAAGTGCATCACCTGATCGAGGAGGAGGGTCTTGTTCTTGGTCAAGTGTACGGTGCTGATGAAACTGGCTTGCCCACCAACACCCTGGCAGAAGAAATGGAGAAGACTGTACCTGGACAGAAGTTGTCCAAACAATGTGTCTCGGTGTTGTGCTGTGCCAGTGCTATCAGGATGCACTGCCTCAAACCCCTTACTGGTGGATGTGCAAAACAGGCACATTATCTCTGTGAGTTGATGGATGGCCTGCCTGTTGTGTGGTACCATTCTGTGAAGGTCTGGTTTATCTCAAAGATCTTCAGAGATTGATTCCACAGACACTCTTTTAAGGAGGTTATCTGTTAGCAAGTGGAGGAAGTTGGTATCCCTCACGACCAGGTGAAGGCTCTCTTGATCCTCGAAAATGCCCCTGCGCATCTGTCGGGGAAGGATTTGGTTGCCGATAATGGCCGTATTAGCTGCATGTTTCTGCCACCTAATACGACTTCTTTCATTCAACCAACAGACCAAGGTGTTATCGTGGCAACCAAAAGATTGTACCATTGGAGGTTCCTCGATGAGGTGATGGTGGTGCTTGAGGATGAGGAAGGGGTCACCACACGTGGGAAGCGGACCTTGGAGAATGTGCGGTGTTACTACATCAAGTCTGAGGTGTTCAACTGGGTGAATGCCATTGATTGGCTGTTAGACAGGAGCTTGCAGCTGTCTTCAGAGAGTCCTGAGGTGGGTGGGGCTCCATCACCTCACTGCACATTCACACTTATTGGCCGGCTTCAGTAGATGGAGGAGGAGTTCTTTGATCTTTACTGAGTGACAGTGTTAACTACTACACCACTGGGGATACCTGTAGACCTGCAGCAGCCTTGTGGGCTACGACACCTGTCTGCCGCGTACTTTTTTTTTTTCCCCCAATGTGTGTTTTGATGTCTAAAAACCGCCAATAGACTGAAGAACACTGCCAAAATTAGGAGGGGTACTGTGCCAAAAGGCTGCAGAGCACTGCTAAAATTAGTTTGGGTTACGGTACGGGGTTCGGTATAGGTAGGGTATTGGTACAATCAAGGATATTGCTCCGTATCTGAACCTTGCTCCTATCCAGATATGCTTTGGCTCTTTTATATCAGATAGCTGAGGGATTACTATAAACCAAAAATCTCACCACTGGCACAAAAAGTTGTAAAACTAAATGACAGCAGGAAACCTGAGAATATAATTAAGATACAACAGGAAAGCAAAATCTTAACAAATGTGCTAAAGGCAGCTGCCGCACCGCTGCCCAGGTGTCGATACGGTACTTCTCGGGAATAATATTCTCCCGTATTTAATACTGAGGGTAGCGTGGGAACCGCCTCAACACTGGCAACGCGCGACATGTGGGGCTTCACTAACACGCCACTACACACATGTACTTAGGACTGGGAACTGGAAGAAGTGAAAAAATAATATGGCTTTTCTAGGCTTTAATTACAAAATAGTATTTACAAAAATCTACAAACAATTCTGAGGTATTTCCCACCTGATTTCACTTCATATTAACAAATGTGCCAAAAAACTGCACATACACATCTACTCTCAATTCACTTTAATACTAACACTATTTTAATAAAGCAAAGCCTTTATAAAAGTTCTATGCTTAAAAGCATTTTATGTTTCTAGTTCAATAATAATTTCTGGTGCTGTCACAACAAAGCACCCTTTAAATCACTCATATATATAAAGTTACACTGTTACCTTAATACAGGAAAAACACATTCAAATATATAAAATCGTCTCTCCTTCCGTTTCTAACTAGGAGTCCTCTTTTCCAGTCCCAGACGACAGACAAATATAATAGCACTGTCCACCAAGTTGTACCCGTGATTACACAAGCATGTACTTTTGACTTACTGCTAGTAGAAGTGCCCTCATTGTTGCCTCCCTGGAACTTAACTCTCGGCTATACAGCGACGCCTCCGCACCAGGCTACGTCGGGCTGCGTCTTCCCGCCTCGATATCCGCCAGAGCTCTGCCCTAAGCTCCAGTTTCAGCTGAGGTCTGTACCCCTGTCTGGCCTCAAGGGTTGCCAATGTTCACCAGCAGGTCACATGGTTGCGAGGTGGGTGATGACTTCACCCACTCATCCAACGCCGTCACCCACATCTCACCCGCGTGTCATCCACCTCGGAGGCCCTATCAAACCGCAGCGTCAGCTTGCGCTCCCACAATCTGAGAGTGCCAAGCCAGCACTTTTGTGTATAAACAACTTGACCA
>JAGKTI010001090.1:0-47744 GCA_018397915.1 Birgus latro
CCCCCCCCGGGGACTCCGAGGCATGATTTTTGTACGCCATTACGAAGAAATTTTGAAAAGGAAGTGTAGTGTGTAGTGTGTATGTAGTTTGGTGTTGACAGTTAGAGAAACTTGTACTGGAGAGCATGCTGGTCTACTCTCTGTGTAACTGAGACACTGAAAAAGTTCAGCAAAGGAGGATGGTCAGGAACAAGTCCTGAGGGCTGATGAAACGGGAGCTCCAGCTCTCCCTGTCATCAGCTTTCCATCCTCCTTGGGAGTACTGCCCTGCTCAACTGGTGCTACAGTGCTAATTTGGTGCAAAGAATCCACTTTAGATAAAAATTTGTTTTAAATTTATTTTCAAGGTCAAAGGCAATTTTTAAAGACCATTTTTCTTGAAAATGAGCAAAACTTGGTTGCTAATCAACAGAGTACTAAAAGTGTGACAGAGATTTATTCAAATAACATGCAACATCAATATAAAAACTGTGAATGAGATGCACAAAGGTGTATCTATCTATCTATCTATCTATCTATATATATATATATATATAGTGACCCCTCGATACAGCGAACCCTTTTATTGCGAACTTTGGATATAGCGACCCACCATTTCCAGAGCGAACTTCCGCCGGATATAGCGACCTTTGTTTTCTGTATCTGGTGGAAGTTCACGTATCAGCTGGCTCCCATGACTCACCGTTGTGGAAGTACCTGCCAGCCCGTGCAATGAGTCATTAGGCTTGCTAGCCCACGCACCTCACCTCTTTCCGCGCTGGGTCTTTCTCAGTCTGTGCGTAGTACTCGCTCTATCTGGTTCTATTTCGCCTTACCTCTCTCACTTGCATTACCTCTTGTACCACGTGTGACCTACCTACGCAATTCTACCTACCTATGGCAAGAATGGCTTCCAAATCACCTAGCCCTTCATCCTCAAGCAAGGGAAAGAGGAAGATTCTCTCCCTGACCTAGAAATATAAAATTAATCAGGAGTATGAGGAGCGGGCAACATGAAGTCAACTTATGAATAAATACGACCTGAAGAAGACAACAATGCATGACCTTATCAAGGCGAAGGATAAGGTGAAGGAGACCATGAAAACAGTGGAGGCCAGCAAGAAGGGGGAGGAACTCTTATCACAAGCGATGACTTCCCATGAAAAATCTCGACAAGCCAATGTATAAGTGGTACATGCAGAGAGAGCAGAGGGTGTTCCTGTTTGAGGTGTTGATAGCCAACATGTGGCGCAGAGGCTTGCTAGTCACGACAATTTCAAGTGCAGCAATGGCTGGCTGCGGCGCTGTAGGCGGCATCATGGCGTTGTGAATAAGGCTATCACGCGCGAGCTTCTAAGCACCGACGCTATGGACCCTTTCATAGACCAATTTCGTGAGCTAAAGGAGAAGGAGGGCCTCCACGACTTCCAAATATTCAGTGCTGACGAAACTGGTCTTTTCTGGAAGTCACTCCCCCAAAGTACACAGGCCTCCAAGACTAGAAGTAGCGCTCTGGGGAGGAAGAGTGTGAAGGATTGCATATTGGTGTTCACATGTGCTAATGCCAACGGGTCCCACTGCATGAAACCAGTCGTTGGGGGTAAGAGTAGGAAGCCAAGGGCTCTCAAAGATATTATGGACAAGCTTCCTACGGATTACCACAGCAACCCTTCTGCCTGGTTTACCCAGGATATTATCAGTAATTGGTTCCATCAGAGTTTTGAACCCTCCGTCCAGCAACACCAGGTCTGGTATGGCATCAGTGGGGAGGATGTAAAAGCTATGCTTTTCCTTGACAATGCCCCAGCCCACCCTTCCACTGTGAAATTGTGTTCTAAGGATGTAAAAAAAAAAAAAAAAAGGCGATATTTCTACCACCCAACACGACTGCCTTACTTCCGCCAATGGACCACGAGGCGATTGAAAGTGGCAAGAGGCACTATCAAAATATTTACCAGGACCAGTGCTTAGTGGTGACTGAGGATAGGATGGAGGAAGAGGGGTATGTGGACACCAGGAGGAAGAAGACACTGGACAGTTTTAAGAAAAATCAAGGACGCCATACTGACCTAGGCAGAGGTTTGGAAGAAGGTGCCAGTGACTACTCTGCAATGCGTGGTGCAAGCTCCTCAGAACCCCCAAGACTCCAACCCAGAAGCCTGATTTCGAGGGTTTGAGCCACCGAAAGCAGCCGAAATTTTGGCTGCAGCTGGCCAAGGCTCCATCGCTGTAGAAGAGGTGGAGTGGCTGGACGAGGATGGTGGTCTGCCTGGATACCACCACCAGACAGAGGAGGAAATAATCCAGGAATTGACCACGCCTGAACCACTCGCGGACATGGAAGAGGAGAGGACACATCCTGCTGCCAATGAAGCAGCAGACACACTCTTGGCTGTCACAAATGACATTGGTGGATTTCTTGGGGAGAACTATGAGCTCCTCAGATGGATTAGGCTGGACCTGATGAGGAGAAACCAGGCCAGGCAAGTCCAGCAGAAAATTTCAGACTTCCTCAAGCCAGTCGCCTCGCCTCCTGAAAAAAAAAAAAAAAAAGCATACAGTGTCAGAGAAATCGAGTGTGTCTGTTGCTTCGACGTCCTCTGTGAGCCTCCCCAGTTTGGCTTCTGGCACCAGCACACCTTCTTCACTGACACAAGCAACACCAGAGCCACCAGAATTAATATTTGCTGAATCTGATGATGAAAGAATGAACAAAGTGTCATATAAGATGTATATATGGTGTATATAGTACTGAACTTAAGTGTAGATATTGTTCTGTAATGTTCAGTTTGTATTATTAAGTGTTAAATTAAGTATAGTGCCCTAGTGATACAGTACAAAAATTTCTGGTGTGTACGGTTTGGTGTGCTCTGGTGTACAGGTGTACTGTGTGGTGCCAGCATCTAACCTCTTCAGAATTCCTCCCCCTGCCTCCCTCCTCCTACGGTGACTACGGCATCACTTCCTGGCACTTCCTGGCAAGGTAAGTGTACTGTACCAGTACAATATTACAGTATATTGTATTCTCATTATAGGTATTTTATTTACAGTATATGCACAACTTCATACAGGATGGTATTTACATGTATAACTATATAAATCATTGAATTCTCAATGTAAAACTTCACAGAGTAAGTTTACATTGTGGTTGCGCATGTAGGACCAAATGACTCCCTGGATGTAGTGAACTAGGTTCGGTAATCTCTCGGATAATAATATCAACCCTTGGATAGAGCGAATTATTGGATATTGCGACCCACCCCTCCCCCCAATTAGTTCGTTATATCGAGGGTTTACTTTATATATATATATGCACAACAAATTTCCCATTCATAAAGGTTTCATGAATACTTGGATGGATATCTGGTAGACGTGCCATGTCTTTCAAAAACGCAGTCATCCAGCGTGTATAGTTTGTGTGTCCAAAAGCAAAGAACCAAGGGCACAGTTCATCACAAGCATTCAGGACTAGTAGCAAATCACCAACACGCTGACCTCAAACAAAGCAGCAGATGATCAGGAGGTAGTCTCGAACTATTGTCCAGTAAAAGATGGTTGGAGCTTCTGCAATTAGTTTCTTCTCCTACATCTTCATGGATTCATGAGGTCCAAAACCCTCTTGGCGGTATTCATTTTACGCCTGAATCTCTAGGACATGAAGCCAAGCAAGAGTAAGCTGATATGAGTACCGGGTGTGCATGACAATTTGCCACCTAGAAGAGATGCGTCAACACCAGAGGTAGAGACATTTTGCTTGGGAGAACATCCGGTCCCAGTAGATCCAGTCAGCAGACGACCACTGCATATTTGGGATGCCATTTTGATATGGAGGAGCCCATTAAGCAAACCAGCTTTGATTCACCAACTTCATTTGGATACTCCGACTGATACTTCTGCTGTGCATAAAGGGGAGAGTCACCTACAGTTACTGGAATCTGTCCAGGATTTACAAAGTCAATTATCCTCATAGAAATGAGCACTGAATGCTTCTGCATGGCCAGTGATGATGCTTTCTCATAGAAGATAGGAAAAACCCCATCTGTCACCCATGGTCTATCTTCTGCACACTGGCTGTGACAGAAGAACCCGTAGTAGGTTACTGGCATTTCTTGCAGTTCTCCACCCTTTTCGGCCAAGACCTTGTACAGATGTTTCAACCATGCTTCTTCAGGCACCTTGTTTGGAGATTCTCTGTGAAAGTTGGTCTTCCAGCTCCACTACCAGTGGATGAAAGGGTGGTGTCACCAGCATGTTCATCAATGTAGGGCACAATGGAATGGTTGTCAGGAAGCTGGAAAATAGTTCTTTCAGGATGATCCAGGTCAGCGGTGGTGGGTCTTCCCCCACGTTGTCATGAGTGTTAAGACAGTGTCATGGAACTCATAACTACCGACTCTTCAATATCGTCCACAGAATAGACTGCAAATATTTTTCGTTCGGTGTTTGTAGGCACGACTTCTGTATCATCAGCCCATCTTTTTGATACAGTTCTGGCAAGGCATTTCCTCACACCCACGACTCGATCATATGACACGGAAATGCCCAGAATATGGAACGTGCCAATGATTCCTTTCCGTTCATGGTTGACATGAAGCTTCAGTCCAACAAAAAAAGGAAAGGGAGTCTCTCTCTCTTTCTGTTGATAGAGAGGGCCTAGCTGGCCTGCTTGGAATCATCACTGCATAATTAAGAAACTGTGTACATGCCACTTTGTTTCTGGAACTGATACTGGCAGGAGTCTTTCACTGTTTCTGCTATAGAGGTTGATCCTTCAAAAAAGACATCTGAAAGGGTCAGAAGGGGATCGGCAACTGGTTCACTTAGACAATTTAAGTTGAATGACCCACTGAAAGGCATTTGTTGCAGAAGAATGTTCTTGCGCAGCATGAGACCAACATCCACAATTTTCTCAGCCTCATCTTCTGTCACTTGAAGGCGAGCAGTCTCTGCCAAAGCTGCACCGACTGTCATTTTGTGGGAGTTATAAACTTCTTTACCTTCCTGGAATGCAGACTAGTCAGGTCCTAGTTTCTTTAATGTGTGCTCCTTGAACCATGTGGGGTGAACATTCACACCAATCCAGTCGAACCCTCGTAGCTGGAGACGTTGATCATAAAGTCTTCTCAAAACAGAAGGCTTTTGAGGAGAATGGTTGAATTGGACGAATGCTACAAGATGAGCAATCACCAAATGATTATAGGATAGTTGATTAGACTTTGTTGCATTTTCTGATTTGGAATTGGCTGCATGAGCAGCAGTCTTGAGCTTCACATTGCATGACAGGTGATAATAAATATCTGCAGTTTCTGCATTCTCAGTGTTGATTGCAGCATTCAGCCTTGCATGAACCACCCAGTTCTGAGATTCTACACCCACTGGAAGAGATTTTTGCCACAAGTCGTACTCCTTGCACGATACATTGGTTCCTCACCATCTGCTTCATACTTCTCACAGTAGATATATTATGGGTTTTTGCAGTCAAGGCTTGCATTAAAACTTAACCTGGTTTACTTAGGACTTACTGTTGTTTCTTCACTCACGTGTTTCTCTCTTTGTCTGTTTTGCAGTTCTCTCTGCACCATACTAGAGCAAAAGTGAGTTTGTCATCCACTATGAAATTTTTTTGCTTCTCTGAAGTGTGTTGGCGATTCCTGAGCCATCATTTAAACACTCTAAGTTCACCCTCAGAGGTAGAGTTAGTAATATCATTTCCTCCAAAATTGTTCAAATCATTCTCTAGGGTTGCATATGCTTTGTAATGGCATGCCTTGTTATATGGACATCTCAAATCTTTGCTGGATCTTTCTTCTCGTTGACACAAGCAACACAATGTCCAATCAGTGACTTTTCTTGTAAAGAGCTGGTTTCCAGAACTCATAATGCATTAACAACCGATGTCCCTTCACTGGTCCAGCAGACCTGAAATGACAAAAAAAATATATATGTATTAAACTGAAATTACAGTTGCCATATAAGTTATTTTCCACTTAAAGCTACCAAATAGACCCTAATTGTTGTATGCGACTAATATGACCTTGAAAATGATATTTTACCTTGAAAATGACCTTGAAACACAAAATATACCTCAATAATGGATTTTTGACACCATAAAACATGGAAAAATTGGCATTATACAACAATCTAGTGCTAATGGGAGGTGAGATATAAGTTTCATTATTTCATATAGGGGCCATATTAAATTTTGTGCACACAGGTCACCAGAGATTGACCCCAACTTGCTTGCGATGGTTTCTGAAAATGTTATACCCATATCTATTAGCATGCCACATTGCAAAAAGATGACACCAAGTGCACGATTCTTGTTATTTAACCGCTACCGGAATACAAAGTTTATTTAGCCATAGCTCTGCCAGGCCAAAACACATGCTGACTATTTTACTGGAGGGAAACAAATTACTTTCCATTTCGGCTCAACTCAGACGACAGTTTCGACATGCAAGATGCTGTCCTGTTACAATCACTCATAGGGCAACGTGCAGTTCCTCAGTTCAATCAATTCTGCAACTCCAACCCGGCCAGAATTAAACATGGCCAGATCCATGAATCTGCCCTCTTGCCGCTGTCTCGCCAACCAGTCTTAATTAAATCTGACACAGACGCACGCATGACTGCTTGGGGGTGTATTAGAGAGCCGGAGGTCGCCTGTGGGGACGGCAACTGGGGGCAGAGGGGGGAGAGTGGAGGCAAATAGAGGAGTGCTGAAGATGATGAAAAACAGAAAGGGAAGTGTCTGAAAATGGGGAAGCAGCGCTGGAAATGGGAGGCAAAATAGCTGAGAGGGATGGGGAAGGAGATAAGGGAGAAAAGAGTTGGGGAATGGGAGGAATGAGGAAGAGTGGGGGTAGAAAAAAATGAATGGTGAAATTGGGAAAGAGTTATGGGGGGTGTGACAGGGTTGGAGAAGTGAAAAGGGGATGTAAAAAAAAACATGGGGACTGGAAAAGAAGTACGTAGATGAGGAAAAAAGAAATGGGGACTAAAGCAGAGAAGTTTGATGAGGTGCGGATATGATACATACAGGAAAGCAAAATGCGGAGGAAACGACTGGTGGTGAACCGAAGATCTGAGTATGGAGAAGAGAGAGAGTAGTGAAGAGAGATGTTTTAGAGAACAAGAAGTACGGTAGATGGAAGAAGAGAAAGCGGAGAAATATAATACAAACAAGCTGATGAACGGATGGCATGCTGGGGATGGGCGGGGAGGAAGGGAGAGTGGAGAGGGAGAGAAGTGATTCAAGAGGAGTGTGGGTGGAGAGGAGGGGGGTGATGTTGTAAGATACTGCAAGATCTGCGTTCACCCGGGGCAGTGAAAAGGGTCGGACATGCTCCTCACTCCGCTCGTCCGGGGCCCATGCAGCCACAGTAAAGCCTTACCTGACTTACTCATATATTTCCTCACTTCTTGACACCCTTACCCAAGAAATTGTTCTTCCCCTCTTCCCTTTCGCCAATACCCTACATCGTGAAGTGAACAGCCCAGGTGATCTTTAAAACCTTCACTCACGGTGTAGGAGGCACACTGACTCCAGCCCTCTTTCTTACTGGTGTAGAAAATGTTAAGGGGGGACAGTCTAAGCCCATGGTTAGGTATCCCAAACACCGGCACCATGAACTTCTAAAGATAGAAAGTGAAGTGTAGATATAAGGAAGATGGAGAGTTCCTTGCAGTAAAAACTTGAATCTTGACTAGCTTGGTGACAAAATCATCACTGCTGACATCAATCGAAGCTTTGGTTGACTCAACCAATACATCAGTGATGCGCCATCATACGGTGACCTCTTTCAACAAAACATCCTTGACTTGCTAACTGAATCAGACTATGAAGTCCGCACCCCACCTGACTTACAATGCCACAGGTCAGTCATAATGAAGAACATCCAGGGACTGGATGGATCTGACAGAGAACACAAGAAAGAAGAAATTCAGAGGTCACAGACTTGGGCAGGCGTAAATGAGGTGGCTCGCCTTCCTAAGTCAAATACTTTCAAGACCCAGGTTACCACCTCCGAAATGGCAAATAGAACTCGTCAAGAAGGCCTGAAATTCTGCTTCCTGAGCATCCTACCTCACCAGCTAAAACATGAGTAATGCATACCTCCAACAGTATGCTTCAATCGGCTAGAAAACGAGTAATGCATACTACTAACAGTATGCTTCAAATCCTATTAAGTAGAAAAGCACCCTTCCAACGTCTGCAAAAATCCAGGTAACTACAAGATCTGATCAGTATGTGGTGATGGTGGGGGAGGGGCACATATAGCGAGATTGACAGCCAGGAACCCTCACTCCCTATTATGCGGAGGTCAGCACCTCTGTGTGGCTATGAAATGCCCCAGAAGGAAACAAGGCAGTCAAGGCAAAACGAGCTAGCACGAACGGCAACAATGTGTGCCCGAATATAACATATACACAAGTGGTCAGACAATAACAGTCAAAACACAACCTTCACCGACCCACAGCAAACACAAATTAGGACAGCAACGTTGACGGCATGCACACTGCTTAAGGAGAGATGTAATAAATCAGGAACTTTCGTATCCACTGTCTCTGATCTATTGCAAGAAATAACATTCCCAACTCAGCAGCTGAAAACACAGACACAGACTCAGCACTCATATTCTTCATAGGCACAATGTAGTCTTTCCTCACCCTCTCCGTTACAATTAACTCCCTTCAGCAAAGAAACACACCCAAAGCTACGGCTGAGAGTGAGAGTACAGAAGCAGCTTTCCCATAGATCAGGCCACAGGTGAAAATGAATACCCAAGACCAAATGCAGTCATCAAATGTGGAACGAAAGAAAAAACACTCCAACTTCGCCCAAGCACATCTGGTGTTACAAGCAGGATAAACACTACCAACCAACACAAGCAGGGCAAATCAAATTCCACGTATACATCATAAGCAGGATAGTATTATCCTGCTTGTGATGATATGTCAACACAGTGAAGATGATACAATATAAATCACTGAAAATAAGATATTTTTACCACATACGCACATATATAAATAAGCAGCCTGACGTTATTTTATTTAACATTCACGGCCTGTCCAATGACCATCTCTTATAAATCGCAGGTTACATTTGCCACCATCCAACTTACACAGGTCACCAACATGCAGGAGTCGGCACAGCAATGGAGAAATGGCCAAACCACCTTAATGTGTTTCTCCTTACGCCTCCTATCACATCCACATCCACACCACAATGCTCCTTCACTTCCTCATTTGTCAGTCTGTCTGTCTATGTGACTCCACATGGTCCTCTCAAATAGCTCATTTCCACTGCTCTCACTCTTGACTTCTGTCCCTCCAGTAGGGTCCAAGCTTCACTTCCATTCGTTAGAGTTGGTATCATAATACTGTCATGTAGCAGCTTTTCCACTTCCATGCTCACATCCCTGTTTCTTATCACTGCTTTCAAGGAACCAGCAACCTTTCTTCCCTGCTGCACCCTTTCAAGCACTTCACCCTCTAAACTTCCATCCTAACTCATCACATTACCCAAGTACTTAAACACACTCACATTCTCCATATCCTCCCCATCCATTCTCACTGTACATTCACTGACTTCCATTCTCTCGAAGGCCGTCACTTTACTCTTCCCTACATTCACTTTTAGATTCCATTTCTTACACACACTCCCAAACTCATCTACCAAGCCTTGCAGCTCCCCTTCGTCTTCACTTAACAACACAGTATCATCTGCAAAAAACAGTACAGGGAGTTTCCAAACACTGCCCTCTCTCACTAGCGCCACTCCAACATCCACTGCCCGACCTTGAATCTCTTTTATAAACCCATCCATATACAGACTGAGCAACCATGGAAACATGACACATCCTTGTTTCAATCCAACCTTCAAATGGAAAAATTCACTCAGTTCACCATCCACACGCACTAGCCTTAGCACCCTCATACATACTCTTCACGGCCTTCACCAACTTCCCATCAACTCCATATATTTTTAATACTTTCTACAATCCTAGTCTATCCACCCTGTCATATGCTATGTCCAAATTCATGAAGGCTGCATACAACTTCTTTCCCCTGTCTAGAAACTTTTCCACTAAAGATCTAAGAATGAATGTCTGATCTACACAACCTCTTCCCTTCCTAAAACCTCCCTTTTCTTCTCCAACTAATTCCTCTGTTATTTCCCTAACTCTGTCAATAAGTAACCTACCATATACTTCTCCTATTATACTAAGAAGGCAAATGCCCCTATGATTACCACACACTTCTTTTTCCCCTTTTCCTTTGTACAGGGGAATAATTATACCTGTCTTCCAATCCTCCGGGACTCTCCCTTCCTCCCAGGCCAATCTCCATTCTGTTACTATCTCTCCCCCATACTTCAGCATTTCACCAAACACTCTATCAATTCCTGGGGCTTTCGTTTCGTTTCGTTTCGTTTTTGAAGGCTCCAACATGCTTGCATGTGTCGGCCTTGGTCACCTAATGGCGGCTCTCCACGCTGCTCGATCTCTGGCAGCCTCCCTATTCAGTCCCTTAACCCTTAAGTCACATTTAATGACCTCGTCCCATGTCTTTCTCGGTCTACCCCTCCCAACCCCTCCCCCAATATTAACACTTCTCACCCTCTGTACCCAATTATCATCCCCCATCCTCTCCACATGTCCAAACCACCTCAGCCTACCTCTCCTCATCACAACACCAATACACTCCAGTCCCATCCTACCTCTCAACTCTTCTATCGTAAACCCAGCCCCCCCAGGCCTTGCACGCAGGGACGCACTGCACATCCACCTAATCATTGTCATTTCTGTACGTTTAAACCTGCGAATATCTTCTTCCTTTACTGCCCAGGTCTCACTACCATACAGCATCACACTCCTAACACATGCTGCATACAAAGACCCCTTAGCACGTAAGGAGAGTCCTCTCAATGTCAGGAGAGGCAACAGCTCCCTGAACTTCTTCCAACCACTTCTCACTCTAGCAACCGAGCTAACTCCAGCCCCACCTCCGGCACATAACATGTCTCCCAAATAACAAAACTCCTCCACACACTCAAGAGACTCACCTGCAAGTTCAACCCTCTCACGCCTAACAATCTCTGCCTGCTCTCCCCGACACACCGCACACATGAAATCAGCATTATCTCTTAGTCTACCTCTAATACCACTACATCTCTTGTGCACCCACTTATCACAAACACTGCACAAGATGGAATTACTTCCCACACCCATGTGGCAAACTGCACATGGCCACTCTCCCTCTCCTCTGATTGTACCGCCACCAACCCTAGATATCATCACTTTTGTTTTATCTGCATTTACCCTTAAGCCCTTGTGCCCCATACCATCTCTCCACTTCTTAAATCTTTCCTCAGCCTCCCCTTCATTCTCAGCAATCAACACCAAATCATCAGCATACAACATCTCCCATGGGAGTCCCTCTCTGAAGTCACGTGAGAGGGCTTCAAGCACCATGATAAACAACAAGGGACTCAAAACTGACCCCTGATGCACACCAACATTCACGGGAAACTCATTACTCAAAGCTCCATTCACCCTTACCTGAGTGTGAGCACCCACGTACATGGCTTCCACAACTTCCATCCTACTGATTTCTTCCTCTCTTCCCACATCCCTCCTTCTAGCCATTCTCCAGCCACTTATACTTGCATTATTCTCATTCTCTATGTTCAAGAATTCATTAAAGTGCTCTATCCATCTGTTCACTTTTTCTCCCTTCTTCACTAGTAATTTACCATTTTTATCTTTCACTCCCCAACTACCTTCTTTGGCACCCTGTCTAACTCTCTTTACCTCTTTCCAGAACATTTTCTTACATTCCCTCCACTTTGCACTCAAATTCCTTCCAAATTCCTTGTCCACTCTCTTCTTACTCTCTCTTACTATTCATTTCACCTCCCTCCTCCTCTCGACATATTACTCTCTCTCCTTCTCTCAACTTCTTCGACGCCCGTTCCTCATCCACTCACTATATGCTTTCTTCTTTTGTGCCAGAGCTTCTCTCACGTCTTCAGTCCACCATGCTGTTCCTTGAATCTTCTTTCGTCTTTCACCCCACACACCACCTCACATGCTGCACAGATTTCATCTGTGAATATCTTGCACACACCTTCCACATCCCCCATCTGCTCCAATCTGTATTTACCCAATCGCTCATCCACTTCTCTTTTATATTCTGTCTTTTTTCCATCCTCTTGTAACTTTTCTACCCCCCTTGTAAGAACTACTTCCTCCTGTCTTTCCCTTCTTCTCTTTCTCCATTTTGTTTGAACTTTGATTCCTCTATATACCGTAAACCCAGGTGACATCGGACACGGGTAATTTCGGACATTATTTGGGTAATTAAGTGCTACACAACTGCTAAAAGAAGGAAGCAAAAATAATTCTTTTAACATCAAGACGTTGCGTTGGTACCGTACATTTTTCCATATAATTACCTCTTTCTAAGCTAATGTTTCAGCGGTGAATTTTAATTAGTGCAGAAAATACTTAAATTTTTTGGAAAAATGAGAACTGCAAAACTTTCTCTGGTGGGACAGAGTCATAACACATACTATGTTTCTACAGGCTCAGAGGTTTGTGTTAATGTCTATCTTGAAGACTGAAACAGAAAGAGAGTTAAGATCTGTACTTTAAATATGTCAAAATGTGACGTGGGTGTATGTGTATGCATTTTGGGGATTTAAAGAGGTGACCTCGGACACTACAGCTTAACTAGATTTTCTACCATATATAACTAATTTTGTACTGTACATAATCTGAAAGGTTATTTTTTGGTTCTGCATTAAGAATGATGTGCGAGATTTAATCAGCTACAATGCCTCGCAATTATGAGAAAAAGGTGGTATCAACCAGCGATGGTGGGAGACGTTATACAGTGGAACCTCGTGGCAACCTTTTAGAGTGTGGTAGTACAGATGTAGCAGATGGAAAACTGTTTTTTTTTTTTTTTTTATGTGCCGACTCTGGGCATAGGCTTCACAGCCTGCTGTCAAGGCCCAGTCGTCCTCCTACAATCTACATGTCACCACTTCGGCGCTTAACACCCACCGTCCATATTGAATACATGCTAGGGCTGTCTCATACAGGACTGGTGTATTGGTATTAGCGGGGACATTTTTACATGTCGGCGGGTCTTCTGGTAGATCAGTAAAGCCTGATTTAATGAAATTCAAATCCTTAAACTGTTCCCTGCACCAGCGAGGATTCGAACCTGGGTCCCACGGGACCGCAAGCCAACTCTCTACCTTGTATCAGACAGGCTGCTAAGAAGTACGATGTTTCCAAGAGTACCGGTATTTTGCATGACTTTGCAAAAAAGAAACATGTCAGAAAATCTGGTGGACAAACTGTGTTAACCCAAGAAGAAGTGCATATAGTGAACAGCTGATTACACTTGCTGGTTGGGGTTTCTTATTAATATTGCCAGTGAATCCTTTCTTTGAAAACATCAACAGAAGTCTCAAGATATTCAAATCGGTTGCTGTGTATTTTTGTGTCATTTTTGCAGCATTTTTTAAAAGTCCCTCCAGACTTGTCCGGAAATGCAACAGAGCTACTGGAGACCTGTTTCAGTGTATTTTGAAGGGATGTACAAAGTCACCCCAGGGCTGTCCGAATTCACCCAAAAGTGGGGGTGACTTCGGACACCTATAAACTATTTTTTCCAGAATAATGGAGATAAGTTCTCGTGCTGATAGGCACTGAGAGGTTACCATCTCACGCACATATTATGTAATACTTAATATCTGTACCGTTATGCTCTGTGTTTTTGTGGCACGACCTCTCACTCCATAAATACACAGGCTCAACCTCAGGTTTGCCGTCGTGTCTTAAGGCGCGGCTACTCGCACTACAAGTCACAGGCACAAGCTTTAGAGGGTCCTTTACTACACGACCGGGTTAGAAAATTTACCAAAGGAACAGGGCGAAAACACAGGCAAACAAGTACAATACATATATTTACCAGATTTGGAAATACAATACAATATGGGATACTACATGTGGCACTTGCAGAGTGAAATTATAACAAATCAAGCAACACTATTAATAGCAGAGTGGCACACTGGGAAGGATGAGTCTGTGGCTCGCTACGTGTCCAAGTTAGGGTTGCACAATGAGTTCAGGTCTGTTTCTGGCCTTATACCCCCTGATAGAGGCTTTCTCCTTCACACCCTAGGAATGATACTGAACCGGGACTCGGTGATAAGTTTACTGGGGATCACTAGAGGAATCACAGTGGGGCTCACTCGTGAAGTGGGGAACACGGTACACTGGAGAGGTGAAGGGATTTACGAAGGGAAGGGGAAATCACTGAAATCACTAGGAGGAGTCACGTATATCACCAGGGCCGGAGTGATGACAGGAGCGGGAGGGAGAGTCCTCACGCTTTCCGGAGGTTCAGGTTTCGGGCAGGTGTGAGAGGGAGGCCGGTAGGGGGCGAGGGCGTCACCTCGCGTCGGGAGGCAACTCCGGGGGTCCCTGGGCCCTCAGGACTAGGACCGAAGAGCTCCAGGAGGCGAGCAACCCAGCTGAAGGCCCAGGCTGTGGTCGGAGTGCGGGGAGCGTCAGGCGGCCTCAGGGAGTCTGGAGAGAAGGGCATGCTCCTCATGGGTCAAGGGCTGCGGTCTTGGGAGGAGGACGAGACCGTCAGGAGTTGCCTACGGCCTGGGTGCCCTTGGGAGTCCATCAGTGTAGGCCGTTGGGAGGTGGGCAGCTGGTCACATCCCCCACACGCTGGACCTATAGAGGAGAGAGAAAGACGTCCCACTCAGCCACAGGAGGGGCGGGCCGAGCATGGGACTCGCTCCCCTTTGGGAGTCTCCAGCTTCGTGAAGGAGGGGGAGCAGGAACTCGCACCCTTAGCGTGGCAGGGCCGAAGGGCGCCGCCGAAACTTGATGCTGGGAGGGAAGGAGATCCAGCTGGTGCTCCTTGGACCTGGCAAGCCTGAAGGGCGTTGCCAAGGTGCCCTGATGGAGGGGAGAAAGGGCGAGACCCAACAGGCGCTGCTGAGGCGCCCCTCGCTCCGAGGGCGACAGGAGAGAGAAATTCGATGGATGCTCTCAATGGGGCAGACCCGACGGGCGCTACCTCGCTCCTGCTGGAGGGCTGACACAGCCGCAGGGTGTCTGGTGGGTGGTGCCGCAAGGGCTCTGCTCCCTGTCCACGGGTTGGCAGGAGGAATCTGACGGACGCCCTCACACACGTTTACCCGATGGGTGCAACTGTGATACTGCTCCCGGAGGAGGGAAACAGATGGGGAAGAACCGACAGCCGTTCTCTTGTCAGCAATTCCATTAGGAGTTGCTGTGCCACTGCGTGGGAAGACTGCAAGACAGTTCCCAGCCTGAGTCTGATGAGGGCTGGCATGATTGGAGAGTAGCGCACTCGGACTGCTACCTCGGGTCTGGTCTGGTTGCGGGGAGGAGGAGCTTATAGAAGAAGGTGAGGTAGGCCGTTGTGGCCCAGAAGGTCGTTTCACCTGTGAGTATTTTCTCCCTGTTTTGGTCTGTTTTGGTGGTTGGTGGTGTCGGAATTGGTGTGCATTTCACCACCGTCATGGGGGTGGAAGTCACGGCCCCATGGCTGGAGGTGGTAGGTGTTGGATCTGGCCGTTCGGTGTATGGGGCTGAGGTGACGAAGGAGGTGGATCCAGTACAGGGTGAGGTTGTGGGGTGTTTGGCGGGGGTTGTATACTATTTCCAGGGTGGAGTGCTGGTCAGTGTTTTGGAGTAGGGTGAGTAGGTGGTTGGTGCCCTTGATGCGGAGCTTGCTGCCTTTGGCAGGAGTCAAGAGGACATGGCGGATTTTCATGGCTGATGTCGTGAATGAGGTTGGGAATGGAGATGTGTACTCCGCAATGGATGGCTGGAGACTGGAAATGTGCATGAGTGGGTCGCTTTTATGGGGGAGCATTGCGCTAATCCGATTAAGGGGATTGGTGTGTGGAAGTTTCCGGTCTGTGTGGTGTATGATGAGAGGGCTGGTGTTTGGTGTTGTGTGGTGGATGTGGACGGTTGGCGTGTTAGGTGGTGATGGGGTGTGGGCGTACCTGGGGGGGTGGGTGTGAGAGTTGCCCAGAGTGTGTTCTGGTGGTGGTGAGAACTGGTGTCGGGGGTGAGGAAATGGCTGGAAAGTGTGGTTGGGCATGGGCGGTTTGTCTTGGGGGAGTATGGGTGTGTGTGGGTAGGTGGCCTGTGTTGGTGGCAGGGGGTGTGGGTGGTGTGGTGGTCGGGGATGTTCGTGGTACCACCGTGTTGGGGCTAGGGGGGGTTGGTGTGGGCATGGGAATTGGTGGTGGGGGTATGGTGTCATGAGGTGGTGTGCTTGGTGAATTTGGTCTAGATATTGGGTTGGGTGTTGTAGCAGCCGGTGGGTGGTGTGATGGGTGGCCTGGAGGCCGCGTGGTGTCCGGTGGCGTGAGGTGAGGTGCAGGCGTTGTAGGTGGGGTTCCGGTGCGGGTGATGGGTTGAGGGGAGGCATTGGATGTGGGGGGCTAGGGGAGGGGGTAAGGGCGGGCAAGTTGAGGTAGGAGGGGGGTGAGTCATTGTGGTGATGGTGACGGGGCGGTACACTGTCGCCTGGGCAGGGATCAGTGGTAGTGCGTGGTGTGGGGGGTGAGAGGTTGTTGGAAGGGGATGCACGTGGTGATTCCGAATGTATGCGTGGTGTTGTGATAGCGCACCAGGACTTGGTAATGGTTCGGTATTGTCACGATAGTGAATAGCCCTTCGTATCTGGGGGTGATTTTGTCTGAGGTGGGCAGTTTCGCAACCATGATGGTGTCGCCTGTTTTGTAGGAGTTGGTGTGGTGCACGTCTGGCTGCAGTCCTGGGTGTTTTGGAGGTGATGCAGTTTGCGTTTGAGGTGGTGTAAGGGGTCGGATGTGGGTGGTGTGGCAGGTGGCTGTTGGTGGTGTTGGACTGGGAGGAGGAGTGGTGGTTCACCAAACAGTCTCTCATGTGGCGTAATACCGTCGTCGCAGAGGCAGGTGTTCATGCCCCATTGGACGAGTTTGACATGAGATGGCCAATCCTCGTTCTGTGTTTGTTGAATGCGGGTGCGGATCTGGTTCATTACGGTGCGGTGGCTCCTTTCACACACGCTATTTCCTTGGGTCCAGTATGGGGAGGAGTGGGAGATGGCGAAACAGAAAGTCTGGGCGAGTTGATTCCATGTTTTGCTTGTGAATTCTGGTGCATTGTTGGTATGGAGAGCTTGGGGAATGCCCAAATTTGGAAAGACGTGGCGAAGTAGGGGGTCTACTACCGCGAGTGTGTGATGTTCTTTCACGGGGCATGTTATGAGGAACTTAGAGTATGTGTCGATGAAGGTGATATATTTGTACCCCGATTTAGGTGGTGGGGGCCTACTATGTTGATGGTGAGGAGTTGCCACGGTTTGCTGGCTCGGATGTGTCCAGATGGGCCCACTGTTCTGGTGGTGTCCTTTCCCAGGGCGCATGCCCGGTATGCCTGCACTACTTGCTTTGCCAGTTGGGAGGGGTTGGAGGTCCAGTAGGTGTCATTGAACACCTGTGTGAGCTTTTTGATGCCCAGGTGGATGCCGTTGTTGGCGTGCAGGTGTGACATGGCATCTAGGGCCGTGGTTGGGTCTAAAGCAATGTGTCCCGAAGGGGCGTAAAGGTGATCTCCCTGTCGTCATAGTTTGGAGAAGGTGTGATGAGGGATCCAGTTTGGCTTGGTTTTGTTTAGCCATTGTTGTAGGAGTGTTGGGGCATCATTGATGGCATTGATTGTCAGTCTGGAGAGCACGTCTGCATTAGTGTGAAGTTTGCCGGGTCGGTACGCTATGTCGAAACTAAATTCTTCTAGCGTTTCTCTCCACTTAATAATTTGGGCATTGTTTGTTTCCGACTGGTGAAGCCATTGGAGGGACTGGTGATCTGTGATGATGGTAACGTGGGTTCTGGCTAGGCAGGCATGGAAATGATGCGCCCATGTGATTCCTCAACATTCCCATTTTGTGGTTGCGTAATTCTTCTCTGCCTGGTTGAGGGTCCAACTGGCGCAGGCGATTATGTGTTTTCGTCCGTCTTGCACTTGTGCCAGGATGGCTCCAATTGCAACAAGGGAGACGTCAGTGTACAGACGGAAGGGCAAGGAGTAGTTTGGGAATGCGACTATTGGGGCAGTGATCAATTTGTTTTAGCGACTATTGGGGCGGTGATCAATTTGTTTTAGAGTGTTTGGAAAGCGTCTAGTCATTCCAGTGTCCATGTGAAGGGTTCGTCTTTTTTTGTGAGATCGTGGAGTGGTTCTCGATGTTGGAGAATCCTTTGACAAAGTGCCTGTAGTAGGAGGCGAGACCGATGAAGGCTTGTACTTTGTGCACGTCGCGAGGGATGGGGATATCCGCTATGGCCCGTAGTTTGTCTGGGTCAGGTGCAATGCCTCATTCGGAGATGGCGTGGCCGAGGAAGGAGATGGATAGTTGGGCCAGAGTACATTTGGTAGGTTTGAGTTTAAGCCCGGCTTGTCTTATTCTCTGGAAGACCTTTTTGAGGTGTTGGAGGTGGTCAGACCAGGTTTGACTGAACAGGATGACATCGTCGAGGTATGCGAGGCATATCTCCCAGGTGAGTCTGCCTAGTACTGATTCCGTAAGGCGGGAGAAGGTTGCCAGGACGTTGCAGAGGCCAAAGGGCAGCACGTTAAATTCGTAGTGCTTGCCATTGCTTGTGGAGAATGCGGTCTTGCCTTTGTCTTCTGGGTGGATGGGCACTTGCCAATATCCCGACTGGAGGTCGAGGGTGGAGAGCCAGAAGGCTCCATACAGGGAAGCAATGGAGTCGTCTATATCGAGGGTGGAGAACCAGGAGGCTCCATACAGGGAATCGATGGAGTCGTCTATATGGGGTATGGGTGTGGCGTCCTTAGTGGTGACATCGTTCAATTGCCTGTAGTTGTTACAGAAGTGCGTGCTGACGTCCTTTTTTTTTTTACTAGGAGCACCGGGGAGGACCATGGGCTGGTAGATGGAGACTACACTGGCATTGAGCATGTCCTGGACTTGCCGGTCTTCTTCAGCCCTTTGATTTGGGTTTTTCCATCTGGATGGTTGGCGGATGGGTGGTCCTGTGGTGTGTATTTCGTAGGCCAGGAAGGTGGTATGGCCGATGTCCGTGGGGCCCGTAGACAATGTGTCTTGGAAGTATAGGAGGAGTTGGTGGAGGGAGAGGGCTTGGTGCTGGTTGAGCTGGCTTGGGACTGAGGGCATAGGATGGGTGAGAAAGGTGGGGTGGGGTCATGGCATGGTTCAGCCTCTTCCATGTCTCCTACGATGAGGCCTTTTGGCAGGGTGAGAGGAGTGTTGGAGATGTTGGCTACTCGGATTGCGGTGATGTGGGGGGGTAGGAAAGTGGGAGAGTGGAGGCAGGCAGCAGATTCTCCTCCCAGAGGGGCTGGGGAGAAGAGGACAGAGTTTCCGGAAGGGCGATGGAGTTGGAGCCATGCTTCGTGTCTGGGGGGAATGGTGAGGGCGGAGGCTATGGTGGCAGGTCAGGTGGTGGATAGTGGCTTGGGGGGGGCGACTTTTGGGGGGGCAACTGCATGGCAGTTGGGTATTTGGGGTAGGTGGTTTCTTGAAGTGGAGACAGCGCTTATAGCAGTCTATGCTGGTTTGAAGTTTCTGGAGGAGGTCCAAGCCCAGGTAGCCGTCGTATGCCGTGCAGGTAGAATTGAAGATTATGAAATTGTGATTGGTGGAGGTATGTTGGTGGGTGGTGGCCCTGATTTCCTTTGTTTCCCCATGGATGGGCAGGGGCTCGTCCCTCGTGTCTATGAGGTGGGCGGTGGTGAAGAGTAGAGGACCGAAGGCTGAGGTATGACGGGAGCAGAAATGGTGGTATAGGCATGATCTGACCGCTCCCATGTCAACCAGAAGCCTCGCCCATATCCCGTTTAAGGTCATTTTGTCATAGACTGGGGGACGGTACTTCTGTGATGTGGACCCCGCCACTGTGGGGAGGTGCGGGGGCGGGCCTAAAAATCCAGGTAGGCCGGGGTGAGCTCCCCGCCAGGTTCTGTTTCCTGTAGTCGCAGTAGTCCGTTGTGGGGGTGTCGTCCTTGGTTATTTTTGTTTTGTCGGGATGCTTTCAGCTGCTCACGCATGTCGTGAATGGGGCATGCCGAGAATTCCCAAGGATTTGTAGATATGAGATTGTTTGTGTCTCTTGTGGTTGGGCGCCATTTGTTGGGGTGGACCCGTGGGATGGTAGGCGGCGTTGGCTGCATGGTGCGGTTGGGGGCCAGTTGGTTCCTCTGGAAAGGTGGCTTGTTAGTTGGAACTCGACTGACTGCTCCGATATACTGGGGGTTAGGACGGGCGGTGAGGAGGCGGCGCACCAGTTGTATGTCTTTATCAAGGTCTCCCGAGGGGTCATGGATACTAAAATATTCTCCGATGTTCCTGGGGAGGATCCTGATGAGGGTGTTGAATGTGTGAATGTCCCGGAAGGCTGTGTCTGCTCCTGGGTAGGCAGCGGTGACGAGTCGCCTGGCCTGGATGAGTGTCATCCAGGTTATCGTCGTAGGTAAGGGTGTCTAATTGTGATAGGGCAACAACCTTTCCTAGTGAAGGAGCGGCAGCTTGGGTTACTATGCCCTTGAATTGAGCCCAAGTTAGGTCAGGGACAATTTTCGTAGTAATGCAGAAGACTATCTTTCCCAAGTGTGGTAAAGTGACTGCTATTTTTTGTTTGTCGGTTTCAAAGCCAATTTTGAGTAAGGGTTCAATCATGCACGTGTATGTGCCGATATTGTATTGTTCAGGTCAAATCTTGGTATGGGGATGTGCGTTTTGGCTGCAGTTTTGATAGTTTCCCTGATTGTTCCTTGGTGTTCTATTGACGACCAGGTCGAGGACCACCGCTTGCCACCAGTGTTATGCTCTGTGTTTTTGTGGCGCGACCTCTCACTCTGTAAATCCACAGGCTCGACCTCAGGTTTGCCGTCGTGTCTTAAGGTGCAACTACTTGCACCACAAGTCACAGGCACAAACTTTTGGGGGTCCTTTACACCACGACTGGGTTAGAACATTTACCAAAGGAAAAGGGCAAAGGCAAACCAGTACAACACATATATTGACCAGATTTGAAAAGACAATACAATATGGGATACTGCATGTGGCACTTGCAGAGTGAAATTACAACAAATCAAGCAACACTATTAATAGCAGAGTGGCACACTGGGAAGGATGAGTCTGTGGCTCACTACGTGTCCAAGTTAGGGTTGCACAATGAGTTCAGGTCTGTTTCTGGCCTTATACCCCCTGATAGAGGCTTTCTCCTTCACACCCTAGGAGTGATACTGAACCGGGACTCGGTGATAAGTTTACTGGGGATCACTAGAGGAAACACAGTGGGGCTCACTCGTGAAGTAGGGAATACGGTATACTGGGGAGGTGAAGGGATTCACGAAGGGAAGGTGAAGTCACTGGAATCACTAGGGGGAATCAAGTAACACAGTGCACTGGGGAGGCGAAGGGATTCACTGAAATCACTAGGGGGAATCACGTAACACAGTGCACTGGGGAGGTGAAGGGATTCACTAAGGGAAGGGGGAATCACTGAAATCACTAGGGGGAGTCACGTATATCACCAGGGCCGGAGTGACTACAGGAGCGGAAGTGAGAGTCGTCACGCTCTCCGGAGGTTCAGGTGTCGGGCAGGTGTGAGAGGGAGGCCAGTAGGGGGAGAGGGCATCACCTCGTGTTGGGAGGCAACTCCGGGGGTCCTTGGGCCCTCAGGACTAGGACCGAAGAGCTCCAGGAGGCGAGAAGCCCGGCGGAAGGCCCGGGCTGTGGTCGGAATGCAGGGAGCGTCAGACGGCCCCAGGGAGTCCGGAGAGGAGGGCACGCCCCTCGCGGGTTGAGGGCTGCAGTCTCGGGAGGAGGACGAGACCGTCAGGAGTCGTCTGCAGCCTGGGTGCCCCTGGGAGTCCATCAGCATCGACCGTCAGGAGGTGGGCAGCTGGTCACGTCCTCCACATGCTGGACCTGTAGGGGAGAGAGAAAGACGTCCCACTCGGCCATAGGAGGGGCGGGCCGAGCAAGGGACTCGCTCCCCTTCGGGAGTCTCCAGCTTCGTGGAGGACGGGGAGCTGGAACTCGCATCCTTAGCCTGGCAGGCCCAACGGGCACCGCCAAAACTCCATGCTGGGAGGGAAGGAGGCCCAGCAGGTGCTCCTTGGACCTGGCAAGCCCAACGGGTGTTGCCAAGGTGTCCTGGTGGAGGGGAGAGAGGAGGAGACCCAACAGGTGCTCCCTTAGCCAGGCAAACCCGACGGGCGTTACTGAGGCGCCCCTCGCTCCGAGGGTGACAAGAGAGGGAGATCCGACGGATGCTCTCAGAGGGGTAGACCCGACGGGCACTACCTTGCTCCTGCTGGAGGGTTGATGCAGCCGCGGTGTGCCTGGTGGGTGGCGCCGCAAGGGCTCTGCTCCCTGTCCACATGTTGGCAGGAGAAATCCGACGGATGCCCTCACACACATTTGCCAGACGGGCGCCACTGTGATACTGCTCCCGGAGAAGGGAAACAGACAGGGAAGAACCGACAGCCGTTCCCTCATCAGCAATTCCATCAGGAATTGCTGTACTGCTGCATGGGAAGACTGTAAGACAGCTCGCAGCATGAGTCTGATGAGGGCTGGCATGGTTGGAAAGTAGTGCTCTCAGACTGCTACCTCGGGTCTGGTCCGGTTGTGGGGAGGAGGGGCTTATGGAAGAAGGTGAGGTAGGCCATTGTGGCCCGGAAGGCCGTTTCACCTGTAAGGTGAGTATTTCCTCCCTATTTTGGTGGTTGGTGGTGTCAGAACTGGTGTGCATTTTATGTATTTTGTCCCAAATATTTTGCAGCAGGTTGAAAAAAAAACCCTCCAAATCGTCCGGTCACCCCAGTTTACGGTACTCTTGCATCCATTACACACCTTCTCATTCTTTCATCCACACACACATAATCAATCACTTATGGAAACAAAAGATGCAGAAATTAAGCTGACCAATTACATTACATTAAGCTGCCTGATTACATTTCATTCAGAACAGACAGGAAAGGCAGAAGTCATGGTTGCACAATCGTATATTTCTATCTGTCTATCTATCTATTGCCAGACGCCTCAATCCCGCACGGGGTGGCCACAAACAAATCGCCTCAATGTTGCTCTGTCCCCTGCAATTTCACTGCCCTGCTCCCAGCTACACCCCCTCTCTCTTATACCTCTCCACTCCATCCCTACACCTCATCCTCGGCCTCCCCCTCCCTCTCATCCCCTCCACCTCACTCACATACACTTTCCTCATCAGTCTCTCACTCTCCATCCTCTCCACATGGCCAAACCACCTTAACGTGTTCCTCCAAACACTTCCTATCACGTCCACATCCACACCACAATGCTCCTTCACTTCCTCATTTGTTAGTCTGTCTCTCCATGTGACTCCACATGCTCCTTTCAAATAACTCATTACTTCTGCCCTCACTCTTGACTTCTGTCCCTCGAACAGGGTCCAAGCTTCACTTCCATATGTTTGAGTTGATATCACAATACTGTCACGTAGCAACTTTTCACTTCCATGCTCACTTCCCTGTTTCTTATCACTGCTTTCAAGGAACCAGCAACCTTCCTTCCCTGCTGCACCCTTTCAAGCACTTCACCCTCCAGACTTCCATCCTTACTCATCACACTATCCAAGTACAGTAAGACCTCACTATAACAGACTAATTGGGGCTCAGGCCAGTCTGAAATATGCGATTTTCCGATAAAAGCGACATCCGGACTTACCCCTGCTAATCCGGACTTTTTCCGATATATCAGATATTAGTCTGGATTGCATCAGTGGTTTTCACCACCATTGCAGTATTGTACTGTGTTATAACTTCACTACATTAATCAAATGGTATAATAATACCACTGAAAAACATGTCTTTTACTTGTCTTATTGTGGTGAACATAGCTGAAGTTGTCAGGCAGTCCGGACTGCTTTCTGGCTATATCGGACTTTTTCCGATATATAGGAGTTTAGTCAGGTAGCTCCTTGAGTCTGATAAAAGCGAATTCCGGTCTACTGAAGTCCGTTATATCGAGGTTTTACAGTACTTAAATGCACTCACATTCTTCATATCCTTCCCATCCAATCTCACTGTACATTCACTGACAACTTCTCTCAAAGACCATCACTTTACTCTTCCCTATATTCACCTTTAGATTCCACTTCTTACACATTCTCCCAAACTCATCTACCAAGCCTTGCAGCTCCCCTTCTTCTTCACTTAACAACACAGTATCATCTGCAAACAACAGTACAGGGAGTTTCACTAGAGCCGCTCCAACATCAACTGCTCGACCTTGTATCTCTTTTATAACCACATCTATATACAGACTGAACAACCATGGAGACATGACACATCCTTGTTCCAATCCAACTTTCAAATGGAAAAATTCACTCAGTTTGCCATCCACACGCACTGCAGCCTTAGCACCCTCATACATGCTCTTCACCGCCTTCAACAGCTTCCCATCTACTCCATATATTCTTAATACTTTCCACAATCCTTGTCTATCCACCCTGTCATATGCTTTCTCCAAATCCTTGAAGGCTGCATACAACTTCTTTCCCTTCTCTAGAAACTTTTCCACTAAAGATCTAAGAATGAATATCTGATCTACACAACCTCTTACCTTCCTAAAACCTTCGTGTTCTTCTCCAACTAATTCCTCTGTTATTTCCCTAACTTTGTCAATAAGTACCTTACCATATACTTTTCCTGTTACACTAAGAAGGCAAATGCCCCTATGATTACCACACACTGCTTTTTCTCCTTTTCCTTTGTACAGAGGCATTATTATACCTGACTTCCAATCCTCCGGGACTCTACCTTCCTCCCTGGCCAATCTGCACACCTTCCACATCCATTCTTTACTATCTCTCCCCCATGTTTCAGCATTTCACCTCACACATCATCAATTCCTGGGGCTTTCCCCATTTTAACTTTCTACTGATTTCTTCCTCTCTTCTCACAACCCTCCTTCTCCCGGCCATTCCCCAGCCACTTATACTTACATTACTTTCATTCTCTATGTTCAGCTATTCATTAAAGTGGTCTCTCTCCATCCGTTCACTTTTTCTCCCTTCTGCACTAGTAATCGACTATTTTTATCTTTCACACCCCAACTAACTTCGTTGGAACCCAGTCTAACTCTCTTTACTTCTTTCCAGAACATTTTCTTACATTCCCTTCACTTTACACTCAAATTCCTTCCAAATTCCTCATCCACTCTCTTACTAATCTTTTCACCTCTTTCCTCCCCTCTACACATAACTCTCTCTTGCGTCTCTCAACTTCTTCGACACCTCTGTTCCTCATCCACTCGTTACATGCTTTCTTCTTTTGTGCCACAGCCTCTCTCACCTCTTCAGTCCACCATGCCGTTCCCTGAACCCCCTTTCATCTTCTCTTCACCCTACACACCACCTCACATGCTGCACAGATTTCATCTGTGAATATCTTTCACACACCTTCCACGTCCCTCATCTGCTCCAATCTATATTTACCCAATCGCTCCTCCACTTCCCTTTTATATTCAGCCTTTATTCCATCCTCTTGTAACTTTTCTACCCTCCTTGTAAGAACTACTTCCTCCTGTCCTTCCCTTCCTCCATTTTGTTTGGACCCTGATCCTGACCACCTCCAAGTGGTGGTCAGAAAGTCCACTCCCCCAACCTCTATATACTCTTGCATCCATTACACATCTTCTCATCCTTTCATCCACACACACACATAGTCAGCCATTGCCTTCTGTTCATTCAGTTCACCATCCACCCTTCTCAGCGCTCGCCATGTATACCTATGGATCATTTTGTGCCTGTAGAGGGTATTAGCTATCACCAATCCCCTCCCAGCACAAATGTCCGCTAAAGCACTGCCATTCTCATCCATCTCTGCAGGCACACCCCACTCACCAACCACTCCATCCACCTTCACATTTCCTACTTTTCCTTTCATATATCCAATCAGAAACACTTTCATTCCTTTCAAACTTTTCCAAGCACATTTCCACATTTAAGGGAAGATATTGCTCCAAATGCAAAACCACTCCTGGATTACTCTGATAGACAAGTGGAACTCCAGATCAACCAGGTACAAGCACTCAACTTAGTGGTTATAAACTTTTACCAACAACCAGGTTGCTCTCCAACAAATTTCAGCAGTGCAATGGAGGAAGTGAGTGAGTGATCTACTGGACACTCTGCCAACCCCCACTCCAGACTTAATTTTTTGTGGGGATTTCAACTTCCCATTCATTAAGTGGCCAGAACAAATCTTATATATGAGTGTGTTGTCCCAGATGATTGGCTGAGGATTGTAATTGTAAATGTGTACAAAGGAAAGGGTGATGCCCTGGAACGGGGAAATTACAGAGGTATAAAGCTCTTAGATCAGATAATGAAAGTAATGGAGAGAGTTCTAGAAGGTATGATTAGAGAAAGAGTGAATATCGATGAGATGCAGTTTGGGTTTATGCCAGGCAGGGGGACCACTGATGCCATATTCATTGTTCGACAGCTTCAGGAAAAATATATTGGAAAGAAAAGGATATTGTATTTTGTTTTTGTTGATTTGGAAAAGGCCTTTGACAGAGTCCCTAGAGAGGTGGTGAAGTGGGCAATGAGAAAGCTAGGATTGGAAGAATGACTGATTAGGGTGGTTATTGCCATGTACATGGGTGCTTGCACCCAGGTAAGAGTGAATGGAGCTTTGAGTGATGAGTTTTCCGTGAATGTTGGTGTGCATCAGGGGTCAGTTTTGAGTCCCTTGTTGTTTATCATGGTGCTTGAAGCCCTCTCACGTGACTTCAGAGATGGACTCCCATGGGAGATGTTGTATGCTGATGATTTGGTGTTGATTGTGGAGAATGAAAAGGAGGCAGAGGAAAGATTTAAGAAGTGGAGAGATGGTATGGGGTACAAAGGCTTAAGGGTAAATGCAGATAAAACAAAAGTGATGATATCTAGGGTTGGTGGCGGTACAATCAGAGGAGAGGGAGAGTGGCCATGTGCAGTTTGCCACAAGGGTGTGGGAAGTAATTCCATCTTGTGCAGAGTTTGTGATAAGTGGGTGCACAAGAGATGTAGTGGTATTAGAGGTAGACTGCGAGATGATGCTGATTTCATGTGTGCGGCGTGTCGGGGAGAGCAGGTGGAGATTGTTAGGCGTGAGAGGGTTGAACTTGCAGGTGAGTCTCTTGAGTGTGTGGAGGAGTTTTGTTATTTGGGAGACATGTTATGTGCCGGAGGTGGGGCTGGAGTAAGCTTGGTTGCTAGGGTGAGAAGTGGTTGGAAGAAGTTCAGGGAGCTGTTGCCTCTCCTGACATTGAGAGGACTCTCCTTACATGCTAAGGGGTCTATGTATGCAGCATGTGTTAGGAGTGTGATGCTGTTTGGTAGTGAGACCTGGGCAGTAAAGGAAGAGGATATTCGCAGGTTTAAACGTACAGAAATGACAATGATTAGGTGGATGTGCAGTGCGTCCCTGCGTGCAAGGCGTGGGGAGGCTGGGTTTACGATGGAAGAGTTGAGAGGTAGGATGGGACTGGAGTGTATTGGTGTTGTGATGAGGAGATGTAGGCTGAGGTGGTTTAGACATGTGGAGAGGATGGGGGATGATAATTGGGTACAGAGGGTGAGAGGTGTTAATATTGGGGGAGGGGTAGACCGAGAAAGACATGGGATGAGGTCATTAAGTGTGACTTAAGGGTTAAGGGACTGAACAGGGAGGCTGCCAGGGATCGAGCAGCGTGGAGAGCCGCCATTAGATGACCAAGGACGACGCATGCAAGCATGTTGGAGCCTTCAAAAACGAAACAAAGCCCGCATGCCGATAAATCACAAGGAGAACTCCACCTGGTAGTTGCAAACTCCATGTTCCTCACTCAGGTAATATCTGAACCAACCAGGGTAGACAACATCCTTGACCTAATTTTCATCAATAACAAGGATACAGTGAGCAGTTTCTCCACTGAAAAAACAGTCTTTGCTGACCACAATCTGCTCAGAATAACTACCAACTATAAAACACCAGGATTTCTCCCTGAAATGTCCTTGCCAGCTGAGGTATAAGCCCATTCTCCAGGTCCAGCTTCTTCAGTAGTCAAGTCACCTGGGACCTCAACTCCCACCTGAACAACAACGACTGGGAGATGATTCTCCAAGATGAAGACCCCAATGTTATGCTCAAAAGCTTGCTTGCCATCATCTTGGAGATACATGAGAACAATGTAACAATGAGAAGACAGCAAGCAACTCGGAAAAGCACTATCCCGAAAGATCAGAAAATATTGATGAGGAGACGAGCTTCACTAAACCAGCAATTACAGAATGCAACAAATGAAAATCGGAAGCATGCTCTCCACACCAAAAGTCACCACAATAGAGAATGAGATCAAACTGTCCCATGAAAAGCTGAGAGAAAAGGAAGAAAGCCAAGCAATGAGTAGCATAAAGACAAATCCCAAGTTTTTCTTCAGCTACTGTAAGAAACTCTCAAAGGCTAAAGTCAAGGTTGGACCACTCTAAGCAGGAAATGGGGAAATGTCAGCAAGCCCCCAAGAAACCTGCCACATTGTCGCGGCAATATACAAAAGTGTTCTCTCAGTCAATGAGCAATATGACCCCAATGAATTCTTCACTGAACAAAACCACTAACTTTGCAGCCTCAGCGACATGCAATTGACCACCGCTGACATAAAGAAAGCAATAAGCGAACTCAGCTGCCGGACCTGATGGGATACTTTCCATCCTTCTTACGAAATGCAAAGAGGGTCTAGCACTTCCTTTTCAGAAAATCTGGTGCCAGTCTCTGGACACAAGAATAATACCACCTGTGGTCAAGGAAGCTATTATCTCACCAATCCACATGGGAGGCGACAGGAGTCGTGCAACAAACTACAGACCTGTAGCCCTCACTTCCCACATGATAAAGATATTCAAGAAGATGTTAAGGGACAAGATCATTATGTATTTGGAGAGCAATGATCTCCTGACAAATGCTCAGCATGGTTTCCGCAAGGGAAGATCATGTCTATCAGGCCTACTAACCCACTACGAATGGCTGCTCCAAGAGCTTGCCTGTGGAGGAAATGTGGACATTGTGTACCTGGATTTTGCAAAGGCCTTTAATCGAGTCGATCACTGTACCCTGCTTCACAAACTCAAGGCCTTGGGAAGTAGCCTACAGGGACACTTATGGCTTCACAGCTTTCTCACTGCAAGATCCCAGGTGGTGGCTGTTGATGGACATAAATCAAACCTGGCCGTGGTCATTAGTGGTGTTCCTTAGGGCTCGTTATTGGGGCCGTTGTTCTTCCTGATTCTGATGAATGACATCGACCAAGTAGTCGACAACTAGCTTTTGTCATCCTTTGCCAATGACACCACCCTCATTCACAGAGTAAACAACGAGGCTGAAGTCAGGAAACTGCAGACCAACCTCCAGAAGATCTCCTAATGGGCTGATGTAAACAATATGCGGTTCAGTGAGGCCAAATTTGAACTACTGAGGTGTGGTCCAAACTCATAAAGAACTCCACCAAACTGTATACAGGGGGTGGTCATGCTATATCACCAAGTCCAGTCATCAATTTCCTTGGTGTTCACCTGAACGACGACGCTACCTTCGAATACCACATTTCAACGACGACAAATAAAGCCAAGCAACTTTTTTTTTTTTTTTTTTTTTATGCATGGAAGAAGGAACCAAAGGCCACGGGCCTGCATACTGTTCCTTCCAAGAAAAAACAAAAACAGTACAAAAGAGAGCCAAATTCAAGATCCGTTCAATTCGAGATGCCTGGACACACTGCGTTTGAAAGACTGGAGATCATAGGAAGTAGGAAATACAGACATAGGAAGACAGTTCCAGAGTTGACCAGTTGCATAAATAAAAGACTGGGAGTAACGGTTAACTCTTGCATTAGAGAGTTGGACAGAAAAGGGATGAGAGTTTGTTGCTAGACGGGTACTACGTGCCCGTCGTAGAGGTGGAGGGATGCAAGCAGACAGTTCAGAGGAACAGTGACCATTGAAGTAGCGATAGAAGAGAGATAAAGATGCAACAGTGCGGCGAAGAGACAATGGTTGAAGGGAATCAGTAAGAGGAGGAGAGTTAATGAGACGAAAAGCCTTTGACTCCACCCTATTGAGAAGAGCTGCATGTGGAGAGCCTCCCCACACATGAGAGTTGTACTCCATACACGGGCGAATAAAACCCGTGTACAAGGTCAACAACTGTGCAGGGGTAAAGAAAGTACGGAATCGGCTTAGCACACCTAATCTCTTGGAAGCAGATTTCACAAGAGATGTAATATGTTCTTTCCAAGACAAATCCTGAGAGAATGAAACCCCAAGCATGTTCAAGGATGATGCAGGACATAACTGTTCATTATTAAACATTAGTGGGTAATCCTGAGGAAGATTTTGTCGGGTTGATAAGTGTAAAAACTGAGTTTTTGATGCATTGAAAATAACAAGATTATTTTTACCCCAGTCAGAGATACGAGCCAAATCAGACATTAGGTGTGCCATAGCCTCATCCCTCTTTTGTTGAAGCAACTGCTGAGATGGACGTTGCGGGAACCGAATGGAAAGGTGAAGGGTGGAATCATCAGCATATGAGTGGATAGGGTTAGATGTACAGCTTAGAAGGTCATTGATGAATAAAAGGAAGAGAGTAGGTGATAGGACAGAACCCTGAGGAACACCACTGTTGATAGGTCTAGGAGAGGAACGATGGCCGTCTACAACAGCGGCTATAGAACGACCAGAAAGGAAGCTAGAGATGAAGGCACAGATAGAAGGATAGAAACCGTAGGAGGGCAGTTTGGAAATTAAAGATTTATGCCAGACTCGATCGAAAGCCTTTGAGATGTCAAGTGCAATGACAAAGCTTTCGCCAAAGTCCCAAAGGGAGGATGACCAAGAGTCTGAAAGGCAGGTGAGAAGATCGCCAGTGGAGCGTCCCTGACGGAACCCATACTGACGATCAGAAAGAAGGCTGTGACAGGAAAGGTGCTTTAAAATTTTTCTGTTAAGAATTGACTCGAAAACTTTTGATACGCAGGATGTTAAAGCAATTGGACGATAGTTAGAGGGTTGGGAATGGTCACCCTTCTTTGGGACTGGCTGAATGAGAGCAAACTTCCAGCAAGAAGGAAAGGTACAAGTTGAGAGACAAAGGCGAAAGAGTTTACCTAGGCAGGGTGTAAGCACAGAAGCACAGTTTTTGAGGACAACAGGAGGGACTCCATCAGGACCGTGTGCCTTTTTAGTATTGAGGCCAGTAATGGCAGAGAACACATCAGCTGAAGAAATTTTAATGTCAGACAATAGGAAGTCAGAGGGGGGAAGTGATGGAGGAATAGCACCGGAATCGTCTAAGGTGGAATTGGAGGAGAAAGTCTGAGCAAAGAGATCTGCTTTATCAGTAGAAGAAATAGCTACAGAGCCATCAGAGTAGAAAAGAGGAGGGAAGGATGATGAGGTAAAGTTGTTAGAAAGGTTTTTGGCAAGGTGCCAGAAGGAGCGAGAAGAGTTCGAGTTGGAGAGTTGGGAACATTTAGCACAGATAAAATTGTTTTTAGCAGAGCGAAGAACAGACTTAGCACGATTCCGGGCAGAAATATATAAAAGGTGTGATTCAGGGGTGGGTTGGCTCCGGTACCTCTTATAGGCCCTCTCCTTGTTGCGGACAGCATTAGAACAAGCGTGATTAAACCAAGGCTTTCTTGCATTAGTCAGAGGATATGAGAAAGGAATGTATGCTTCCATGCCTGAGAGAATAACCTCCGTAACGCGCAAGGCACACTCAGATGGCTCCCGGCCATGGAAGCAATAATCATTCCATGGAAAATCAAAGAAGTACTGCCTGAGGGCCTCCCAATCTGCAGCTCCAAAGTGCCACAGGNATGCCAGACTCGATCGAAAGCCTTTGAGATGTCAAGTGCAATGGCAAAGCTTTCGCCAAAGTCCCGAAAGGAGGATGACCAGGAGTCTGAAAGGTAGGTGAGAAGATCGCCAGTGGAGCGTCCCTGACGGAACCCATACTGACGATCAGAAAGAAGGTTGTGACAGGAAAGATGCTTTAAAATTTTTCTGTTAAGAACTGATTCGAAAACTTTTGATACACAGGATGTTAAAGCAATTGGACGATAGTTAGAGGGTTGGGAATGGTCACCCTTCTTTGGGACTGGCTGAATGAGAGCAAACTTCCAGCAAGAAGGAAAGGTACAAGTTGAGAGACAAAGGCGAAAGAGTTTACCTAGGCAGGGTGTAAGCACAGAAGCACAGTTTTTGAGGACAACAGGAGGGACTCCATCAGGCCCATATGCCTTGTTAATATTGAGGCCAGTGATGGCAGAAAATACATCAGCTGAAGAAATTTTAATGTCAGTCATGAGGAAGTCTGAGGGGGGAAGTGATGGAGGAACAGCACCGGAATCGTCTAAGGTAGAATTGGAGGAGAAAGTCTGAGCAAAGAGATCTGCTTTATCAGTAGAAGAAATAGCTACAGAGCCATCAGAGTAGAAAAGAGGAGGGAAGGATGATGAGGTAAAGTTGTTAGAAAGGTTTTTGGCAAGGTGCCAAAAGGAGCGAGAAGAATTCGAGTTGGAGAGTTGGGAACATTTAGCACGGATGAAATTATTTTTAGCAGAGCGAAGAACAGACTTAGCACGATTCCGGGCAGAAATATAAAAAAGATGTGATTCAGGGGTGGGTTGGCTCCGGTACCTTTTAAAGGCCCTCTCTCTGTTGCGGACAGCATTAGAACAAGCGTGATTAAACCAAGGCTTTCTTGCATTAGTCAGAGGATATGAAAAAGGAATGTATGCTTCCATGCCCGAGAGAATAACCTCCGTAATGCGCAGGGCACACTCAGNCAGGATGTTAAAGCAATTGGACGATAGTTAGAGGGTTGGGAATGGTCACCCTTCTTTGGGACTGGCTGAATGAGAGCAAACTTCCAGCAAGAAGGAAAGGTACAAGTTGAGAGACAAAGGCGAAAGAGTTTACCTAGGCAGGGTGTAAGCACAGAAGCACAGTTTTTGAGGACAACAGGAGGGACTCCATCAGGACCGTATGCCTTTTTAGTATTGAGGCCAGTAATGGCAGAGAACACATCAGCTGAAGAAATTTTAATGTCAGACAATAGGAAGTCAGAGGGGGGAAGTGATGGAGGAATAGCACCGGAATCGTCTAAGGTGGAATTGGAGGAGAAAGTCTGAGCAAAGAGATCTGCTTTATCAGTAGAAGAAATAGCTACAGAGCCATCAGAGTAGAAAAGAGGAGGGAAGGATGATGAGGTAAAGTTGTTAGAAAGGTTTTTGGCAAGGTGCCAGAAGGAGCGAGAAGAGTTCGAGTTGGAGAGTTGGGAACATTTAGCACGGATAAAATTGTTTTTAGCAGAGCGAAGAACAGACTTAGCACGATTCCGGGCAGAAATATATAAAAGGTGTGATTCAGGGGTGGGTTGGCTCCGGTACCTCTTATAGGCCCTCTCCTTGTTGCGGACAGCATTAGAACAAGCGTGATTAAACCAAGGCTTTCTTGCATTAGTCAGAGGATATGAGAAAGGAATGTATGCTTCCATGCCTGAGAGAATAACCTCCGTAACGCGCAAGGCACACTCAGATGGCTCCTGGCCATGGAAGCAATAATCATTCCATGGAAAATCAAAGAAGTACTGCCTGAGGGCCTCCCAATCTGCAGCTCCAAAGTGCCACAGGTGGCGTTTCTTTGGAGGGTCCACAGGCCGTACTGGAGCGATTGGACATGTTAAGGTAATAAGATTGTGATCGGAGGAGCCCAACGGAGAGAAAAGATGAACAGTGTAAGCAGAAGGATTAGTTGTTAGGAAAAGGTCAAGTATGTTGGAACTCTCTCCAAGGCGGTCAGGGATACGGGTAGGGTGCTGTACAAGCTGCTCTAGGTCATTAAGGATAGAAAAGATGTAGGCTTGTTCACCAGGTGAATCAGTTAAAGGAGAGGAGAGCCAAAGGTGGTGGTGAACATTGAAATCTCCTAGAATGGAGATTTCAGAGAAAGGAGAAATGGATAGAATGTGTTCCATCGTAGAAGTAAGATAGTCAAAGAATTTTTGATAGTCAGTAGAATTGGGAGATAAGTAAACAGCACAGATATATTTAGTCAGAGAATGACAGGAAAGCCGAAGCCAGAGAGCAGAGAATTCAGAAGAATCAAGTTCAGGAACACGAGAGCAAGATAGATCGTTGCGTACATATACGCAACAGCCACCTTTGGCTTTGAAACGAGAATAGAGAAAGTAGGAGGATACAGAAAAGGGTTTGCTGTCAGTTGCCTCAGACAGCTGAGTCTCAGTGAGAAAGAGAAGGTGAGGTTTAGAGGAGAAGAGGTGGTGCTCAACAGCGTGAAAGTTAGAGGAAAGGCCGCGAATGTTACAGAAATGAAGAAGGAGTGAGTCAGACAGTGGTTCCAGGCAGCTCTTTGAGTCGTCACCGGGAGAGGGGCAGATGGTGGGGGCATTTATGGTCCCCCCCCCCTGGGGACTCCGAGGCATGATTTTTATGCGCCATTTTGAAAATTTTGAAAAGGAAGTGTAGTGTGTAGGTGTATGTAGTTTGGTGTTGACAGTTAGAGAAACTTGTATAGGAGAGCATGCTGGTCTACTCTCTGTGTAACTGAGACACTGAAAAAGTTCAGCAAAGGAGGATGGTCAGGAACAAGTCCTGAGGGCTGATGAAACGGGAGCTCCAGCTCTCCCTGTCATCAGCTTTCCATCCTCCCTGGGAGTACTACCCTGCTCGACTGGTGCTACAGTCTCCTCACCCTAAAAACAGAGGAGGGGGTCTCTAGTCCCCTCCCCTGCCCCTTTTAGTCGCCTTTTACGACACGCAGGGAATACGGTGGCGGAATTCTTCCTAACACAACCTGGCCGCACAGTATTAGTACACCCCACAGTGCAGCCAGATTGCGTCCCCCCCCCGCCACAGGGGGTTCCCCAGAACCTTCAAGTCAAGGGAACAAGAACTTATGATGACACTGTGGAGGGCCCTCGTACAGCCAACTCTCGATTATTGTAGCCAACGCTGGTCACCCCATAAAAAAGATGTAGAGGAACTGGAGTCGGTACAGTGGGCTTTCACCAGAAAATTACAGGCATGAAAGACCTCAACTACCGGAAGCACCTGGTAAAACTGGGTCAATACTCTCAGCAGAGGAGAAGAGAGAGAGAGATAACGGACTATATATGTGTGGAAGATACTGGAAAAACAGGTGCCTACCCTGTTTCCTTACCGCTGCGGGACAAATCAAATGCCCGCACTGAACGCCAATGCGAAATACAGTCTCTCCCTACATCGACCCTAGAAAGGATCAAAACCCTCCTTGCCTTTAGCCTTACCCACAACGGACCCAAGCTATTAAACGCGCTTGCAAAACATCAGAAACCTCACCGGCTGCTCCGTTGTCAAATTCAAGACTGAACTAGACAACGTTCTGAGGACGCTACTAGACGAACCTCCTGTGCCTGGTGACAACGTCCTGCAGGGCAGCTTCTAACTCTGTGCCAGACCACATCAACCTCCTGAAGGAGGACTCTTGTGCTGGCGGAAGCGTTGGACCACCACAGCTTTGAGGAAGACCCTCCAGGTTTTACCAGGTAAAATCAGCCTTTGGGTTAAGATACACACACCCTCTGCATACCCAACGACTGACGCCTTTATGTACGTAGTACAAACTTACCCTCGGCGCTTCCGCTTTTATGCCGGCCGGATATTATTTATTGAGCATTTGACGAATGAAACATAAAAATAGATTAGAGCTAATGCATTTCTTGAAAGTTTACTTTTCTTATATTTATTATAAACGTTTAGTGAAAAGTAAGCAATCATTGAACAGTCATTAAGATGGGACATTTTGACAACGACCGTCCGACGTTGTTGTGAGGTGTCCAAAACATTACAGAATCTGGTTACCAGGGATACAAGGTTTGTGAATCGGTTTTCTGAATTATATGTATAAGGTATTATGTTTCAGCCTTAGCACAATGAACATATTACTTATACACCATGATTCGATTTCGGACCAAGATTTGGAGAACGTTTGTTGAGAGGCACCCGCAGCTGCTGTGGCAGAGTAATTGCTTGCGTAAATATGTTATTGTGGATTGTGTGTGTTAATAAGTAAAGCACTGGGTAGAAGATATTTGAGTTAGAAAAAGGGAAGTATTTAACAGATTTCGCATAATGTCGAAGAGTACCCTGCAGGCTGTCAAAGAGGCAAACTGCAAGTATTAAAAAAAAAAAAAAACGAAAAGTAAATGCAGTATTATGAGAGGAACCATGTCAGGTTGTTACCGTACTGTTTTCTTCACAATTGTGATTAGTACTATAATTTAGTTAACAGTAAAATAATGGAGTTCACTCATAGAAACAGTATTATTTGTCATTTTAAGGAAACATATCTCGAGTGGTTTCCTACTTTCTTGACAAACCAAGACTGGAACAAACTATTGTGCAACTCAAAATTTTGATCTCAGTCTTCACCCTATTACATGTGGTAATCTTTACAGAGACAGCACCACCTTATATTGCATTTTTTTGTTTTCTTAATCTTGGCATTTGATGGGATTATTTTAGTACTTTCTCTGTGTGTTTTCAGTTTTTATGTTTTTGTATTTCCCTGAAAATTGGTGATCTGAAAAGCCTTTAAAATGCAGTGTTTATTTACAGTCCCCAACAGCACTGAATACAGACATATGCCATCTTGTGGTGCACAAAGACAGACACACCATCCTAGAATGCCACTCTTGAAATAAATTACCCTTATCATGGCGTATTTATTCAAACCTAACCTAAATTTCATAACTTAGCTCAGCCTTATTTATCCTAACCTACCGGTAACTCTTTGTATGCTACCCTAACCCAACGTATCCTGTTAATTTTTTTTTTACCAAACAGGCCTGCCCTTTCCATACTTTCTGTTAAAATGAGCCTTTCACAGGTTACTTGTTATTGTTTCTGGATTAGCTACCTCGGCTACTGGACATTTTATATACTTACACTGAAAGCTATAAATGAGGATTTTGAATGCATAAATATTGCGCCAATGGCTACCAGTAGCTGGCTATATTTTTTTCTTTGAATGTTGCTTGTCAAATGTAAGAGAAGTTTGGGTTGGTTGCCTTACGGTTGGGTAAATCATTAAGTTTCCCATAGCTTTGATACAGGATACACTGACCTGTCCAGTTGGAATGATGGTGGGTAAGCAAGTAAGCATCGCGGCTAGTCAGAGAGATCGTCGGTAAACACTGGCATGCGCTATCTGGCAGCTCCCTTAAGTACCCAGTAATAGATTCTGGTATATTTTGCCTTTTTCCAGTCACTTCTTGCTGCTGCAGTTCAGCAGTTAACTGTGCTGCATGTGTATCAAAATTATACCTTGAAATCGTGAAAATGTTATAATATACTGGTAGGTGGAGTCGCTGTGGCCGTTTGTTTTCCTTGTTTGTTGATGGATCCTTTTCATACTCAAAAACACAATTGTGCACCTTTCGAAGGTCACTGAATCATTTCATAGATAGGTAGCTAATTTTTTTTTTTCCACACACACAAAAAAATAATAATAATACCTGTAATAGTTAAGAGAGTAGTGGAGGAAAAGAGGAAGTGGCTGGGGTGGTTACAGGACAGGAGTTCAATTGAAATAAGAACTGAATATAGCTACTGAGAGCAAGAAGCACATAAAGAAAGTAGTGAAGAGGAAAAAGAAGGAGATAAATGATGATCTAGGAAGAAAAATGAATGCAAATTAGCTGCTCTGAAAATAGGAAGTTTTTTTGGAAAGAGGTGCAGAAATGTAAAAGTGACAGTGGGAAGAAATGTGAAGGATATAAGTGGTAGATTATTAACCCATGAGAATGAACTAAGGATGAGATGGAAAGAATAATTTGAAAGCCCAATGAATGGGAATAGAGAGAGCAGAGCCCCTGTAAATATGATGGGTTTGGAGTTGTGCAGAGAAGGAATGCAGTGCCAGGAAACGTGACACTTGCACAAGTGAAGAATGGTGTGAAGTGACTGAAAAATGGGAAAGCAGCTGGGATTGATGAGGTGTATGCAGAGATGATTTAAGTGTTGTGGAGAGAGCGGCATGAAGTGCTTGCTGCAGATTATGTAGGAAGGCATGGATGAGTGAAACTGCCAACAGAGTGGAAGAAGGCTGTGATTGTACCCATGTATGAAAATAAAGGTGAGTGAAGTGAGTGCAAGCAATATCATGGCATAAGTTTATTGATTGTTGTAGGGAAGGTATATGGAAGAATTATTATTGAGAAATTACCGGTAAGAGAGATATCAGAAGTCCTAGTGAGTGATGAACAGAATGGCCTTAGGAGTGGCAGAGGATGTGTGGATCAAATATTTGCAGTAAGGCAGGTAGTGGAGAAGGCTTGTAAGGTGTTTATGGCATTCATGGTTCTGGAAAAAGCATACCGGTACGACAAAGTAGACAGATAAGGATTGTGGAAGGTTTTGCACACGTATGGTGTAGATGGGAAGCTGCTAGATGCTGTCAACAGTTTTTATGATGGTAGTGAGGAATGTGTAAGGGTAAATGGGCACATGTGTGAATGTTTCACGATAAGTGTGGGCATGCGACAATGTTGTACCGGTATGATGTTCCCATGGTTGTTCAATATACAGGTATACCCCAGTTTAACGATGCAGTGGGAGCCCCACAAACTGGATGAAGATGCCACTGCTCGCCAGATAACTTAATATAAAATGCAGAAGTGGGGTCAGCATGAATTACCCTCTGTTATACAATTTTTTTTGTTACTTTACTGAAAATAGGATATTTATTGATTTATCTACATATAATGCTGGAGAAACAATGGCCTCTTTATCAATACAGTAAGACCTCACTATAACGGACTAATTGGGGCCCAAGCCAGTCCGAAATATGCGAAATTCCGATAAAAGCGACATCCGGACTAACCCCTGCAAATCTGGACTTTTTCCGATATATCAGACATTAGTCCGGATCGCATCAGTGGTTTTCACCACCATTGCAGTATTGTACTGTGTTATACCTTCAGTACATTAATTTAATGGTATAATAATACTGTACTGTGCACTGAAAAACATGTCTTTTACTTGCCTTATTGTGGTGAACGTAGCGGAAGTTGTCAGGCAGTCTGGACTGCTTTCTGGCTATATCGGACTTTTTCCGATATATAGGAGTTTAGTATGGTAGCTCCTCGAGTCCAATAAAAGTGAATTCCGGTCTACTGAAGTCCGTTATATCGAGGTTTTACTGTATATAATAGAAATGGAAGGTTGCATCCATCTCAGTTTAGGGACAGTCTAGATGCATGTGATTATTATGTTGCCCTAGTATTGATCACTGTCTTGTTTTTAGGTGGTGAATGTACATCTGTAAGGAAAAATGGTAAATGGGTATAACGAAATTGTACCCTACATAACAAATGAAGGAAATACAGTAAAACCTCGAGGACTTCAGTAGACCGGAATTCGCTTTTATCGGACTCGAGGAGCTACTGGACTAAACTCCTATATATTGGAAAAAGTCCGATAAAGCCAGAAAGCAGTCCGGACTGCCTGACAACTTCAGCTATGTTCACCACAATAAGACAAGTAAAAGACATGTTTTTCAGTGCACAGTACAGTATTATTATACCATTTGATTAATGTAGTGAAGGTATAACACAGTACAATATTGCAATGGTGGTGAAAACCACTGATGCAATCCGGCCTAATGCCTGATATATCGGAAAAAGTCCGGATTAGCATGGGTAAGTCCGGATGTCGCTTTTATCGGAATTTTGCATATTTCGGACTGGCCTGAGCCCCAATTAGTCTGTTATAGTGAGGTCTTACTGTATGGTACTTAAACAATCGAAGATCGTATGAACCCACTGAGCTCATGCGGAGGCGCTTTCTCAAGGGTAGCGTGGCATAGTTTGTGTGGCCGCCGCCAGGGGCCAGGGCAGCACTGATGATGTGAATACACCACACCTGACACCCTTGCCTTTTGAAATCAGCTGATAAATCTGGAAAATATGGTGTCATGGTCCAATGCGCAGCTAAAATGTATGTGGAAAAAATAGACTGTAGCAGAACTGAGGCATGTTCTCAAAGCAAGAGGAAAACCATGCCTTTAAAAAATTCGGGTCGTTGATCTCGGCCCCATAAGATTTCAGCCATACAGTTGTTACTATTATTAAGTGTATAATGGATAGAATCATGTCAGATTTGCCAAATGAAAGATTATGATCTTTGGAAAGTGTATGATAAATTTTTCCAACAACTGAGATTCATAACAGTTGGTAAAAATGTACTGAATGCAAACACACACAGTACGCTTTCATGGCTTTTAATAAACTCTATGGAGAACTTTTCAGCGTAAATCTCATTTAGAGCATCAGTAAAATATTTAAGGTGAATATGGTACACCAGCTCTGAGTGGGTAGTGACCCCACACTGTTTAGTGATCCGGTGAACACTGGCAACTTTCAGGAGTTTGTGGGGGCTCTAATTGGTTAAGTAAAAACCCATTTTTAGGTGGGGTATCATATCTTGGGGTAGATTTAACATGTATAGGGATAAGTTTTTGACCCTTGGGTTACCCCCCCAACCAAGTCTTAAACCCACCCAAATGAGTCCAAAAACAAGTTTAAAGCCAATCCAAATGGCCTAACACCTGTTAAAGAAGCGAACCTAAGCCTAACACCTGTACATACTGTAACTCACTGAAACCAACAAATAAAATCTGAAAATCGGCAAATATAAGTCTGAAAAAAATTAAGCTTAGTAAACTGTACCCTAAAATGACTGTGTTCACCCCACCTATGGCTGAAACACATATAAGTCTAAAAATAGTTTATAAATCAACCTAAACACACAATTTTTTTCTAAAATGTCATAAAAATCAGTAAAAACAAAAATCAAAACCCATCATTAAACAGGTGTTTGGCCATTGATAGGCAGAGTATGGTGGTATTTCTACCCCCGTCGTTAAGCTGGGGTAACGCATCTGGAGGTAACGTCTATCGAGGTATACCAGTATACAGTATATGGATGGGTTGATGAGAGAAGTAAAACCATGAGTAATGGAGAGAGGGTTGGTGTCGGTAATGAATGGTGATAGATGGAATATCTCAGATTTGTTGTAGCTATGCTGATGATACAGCACTAGCGAATACTGAACAAGAACTTGGTAGACTAGTGCAGAGTTTTGATGATGTCTGTGAGTGTCATGCCTTGAGAGTAAACATAGATAGGTGATGGTTATTGAGAGAGAAGGTGACTCCCAATGTGATGTTACAGTGAATGGAGAGAGACTGAAATTGGTGAGAGAGGTCAAATACCTGGGTACAGTGACAGAAACGAGAGGAAAATGTGCAAAAGAAATGGAAAGTAGAGTGTCGCAAGGAAGGAAAGTAGCTGTTGCAATGAAGATCTTGATAAGAAACAGAGGCTTGAGTGTTGCAGCTGCGTGAGGCTTACATGAAAGAGTGTTAGTGCCAACTTCAACTTAAGGATGTGATACTATGGTGTGGCATGAAAATGAAAAGTCAAGAATGAAAGTAGTGGAGATGTGACTTCTGATGAATGAATGTGGAGTACAGAGAATGGATAAGATATGAAATAATGTGATTCGTGAAAGATGTGGAGAAGTCTGTGGACGCCTGAACCGAAGAGAGTACAGTGATGGTATTGTCATGTGGAGAGAATGGATAACAATAGAGTGGTGAGAAAAGGTATATCTGAGTAAATCTGAAGGAGGGAGGAGGTAAGGTAGGCCAAAGAGAAGATGGAGGGAAATGGTGAATGAGTGTGTGAGGAAGAGAGATATGGAAGATGGTGAGGCTAGGGGACTGACAAGAGAGCAAGGTGACTGGGTGAATGTTGTGAAAAGAAGTGCGTGATCAGGGATTTGGTACCCCTTTTTAACGTGCCAGTTGCTGGATTGACTCTGTCGCATACGTTTATGTGAAGTAACAGAATGTGGTGAAAGTTTTTGGCGTATCAGATAGAGCCAGGATTCTGAGGCTTGAATGATGAGTGAATGGAAGCATGGCCTGTTGGATTGGGCAAACTTGGGACAGTATGGATGTTGCTACTCCTCACCCTGCCTTAGGGTGGGAAAGGAGGTCTGAATGATTTTTTTTTTTTTTTTTTTTAAAGGTTGCCCTATTTCTCAATATAGATTGCCTTGCTCACTATATAAAACCTTCTCACCCTAAGCACCACCTACAGTTGACAGTTACCTACTTACTTTGAAGAAATAGCGTACTGTACTGTTCACAGTATAATAGAAATACAGTACTGTAATGATGGTTGTCACTTGCCAAGACTTGGCAAGACAAGTCATCTTGAACTTTCTTTTTGAGGAGACGTCACCACCTTTTAAATAAAAATAATAATAATAATCTTTGAGATATAGGACCACCTGTTAATTTTTTTTTTTCATACCTTTGAACTGATTCAGTGACTTTGTTAAAGTATGAAAAGGTCATTCAGTAAACAAGAAAAATATGATTACATAAGGAATAGGATAGGCTAGGTTAGGTTGGGTTGGGATAAGTTTGGCTGGATTTGCATAGCCTAAAGTTGATTAGGTTATCCTAAAATTGGTTAGGTTATTCTAAAATTGGTTAGGTTAACATAGAATAGCTTAAGTTAGGTTTGGATAAGTAAGGTTGGGTTAAGTTAAAAAATTTAGGTCAGGCTTGAATATACTGTATAGGCACTGATAAGTGTTATTTCGTTTAAAAAATGGCACCTGTCTGTCTTGTCACATCACAAGATGGTGTCTGTTTGTAAACACACACTGCTTTTTAAATGCTTTTCACTGCTTTTAAAAGAAATAATAAAACATTGAAACTTTAAAATCCAATCAGAATATACTTAAGAGAATCCCATGAACAGCTAAGGTACCATACTGGTAAAGCCAAAAGAGAAGAAGACTGCAAAATAAGGTGATCGATGAATAAACAAGGAAAATACAGTTACAGAAGAGTTGAATTAGGTTAGGTTAGAGTAAGTTTTATTAGGTTGGCATAAAATAGGTTAAGCTAGGATACAGGTTATGCTAGGATACAATAGGTTGAGTTGTTATGAAAATTTAGGATAAGTTTGGATAAATCAGCACTGATAAGGGTTATTTTGTGCCAAAAGTGACATCCACCTGTCTATGATGTTCCACAGGATCGCATCCATTTGTCTTCGTTGCACCTTATGTTGAATGATATGATGAGTAGATGATTGCGCTTTTGAAACTTTTTGATATGGCTTGGAATAATGTTGGAATTCCAGAAGAGTGGAAAAATGGAATGATTATAAAAATATCAAAAAAGGGAGATTTAAGTGTGTGTGCAAATTGGACAGGGATAAGTATGACACCTGTAGTTGCAAAAGTCTTTTCCAAAATCTTGTTCAACAGAATAGAGCCAGTTGATAAATTTTTAAGAGAAGAACAAGCAGGATTTAGAAAGGGTCGAGGTTGTAATGATCAGATTTTTATTGTAAGGCATTAGGGGTATGAATGATGAGGTGAAAGAGAGAGAGATTGTACAGGTGCTTTAGAGTGTGAAAGTGGATATATGTGGAATAACTGAAACTAAATGGTGAGGTGAGAGGGTGAGAGAATGGGAGTATGGATGGGGTATATGCGCGTGAGTGGGTGAGAATGAGAGGGCGAAATAGGGAGTGTGTATTGCTGTGAGCAACAGGTGGAAGGAGAATGTAAGAGAGTATGGATCAGTTGGGTCAAGGATTTTGTGGGTAAGAGTGAAAGTTGGACTACAAATGTGGGCAATTGTGTGAATTGTGTGCGTGTATGCGCCAACGCAAGATCGTGTAAGTAGAGTGAGAGAAGAGTTTTGGATAAATGTGGAAGCCTGCTTGGAAAAATTTGAAAGGAATGAGAGTGTTTCTGATTGGAGATATGAATGGAAAAGTAGGGAATGAGAAGGTGGATGGAGTAGTTGGTGAGTGGGGTCTGCCTGCAGAGATGGATGAGAATGGCAGTGCTGTAGTGGACATTTGTGCTGGGAGAGGGTTGGTGGTAGCTAATACCCTCTTCAGGCACAAAATGTTCCATAGGTATACATGGCGAGTGGTGAGAAGAGAGGACGGTGGAATGAATGAACGGAAGGCAATGATTGACTATGTGTGTGTGTGGATGAAAGGATGAGAAAATGTGTAATGGATGCAAGAGTATATAGAGGTTGGGGGAGTGGACTTTCTGACCACCACTTGGTGGTGGCCAGAATCAGAATCCAAACTAGATGGAGGAAGAGAAGAAGGGAAGAACCGGAGGAAGTATTTGTTACAAGGAGGGTAGAATAGTTACAAGAGGATGGAATAAAGGCTGAATATAGAAGGGAAGTGGAGGAGCGATTGGGTAAATATAGATTGGAGCAGATGGGGGACGTGGAAGGTGTGTGCAAAGTATTCACAGAAGAAATCTGTGCAGCATGTAAGGTGGTGTGTGGGGTGAAGAGAAGACAAAAGGGGGTTCAGGGAACAGCATGGTGGACTGAAGAGGTGAGAGAGGCTGTGGCACAAAAGAAGAAAGCATATAATGAGTGGATGAGGAACAAGGGCGTCGAAGAAGCTGAGAGACGGACGAGAGAGTTATATGTAGTGAGGAGGAGAGAGGTGAAAAGATTAGTAAGAGAGAGTAAGAAGAGAGTGGATGAGGTATTTGGAAGGGATTTGAGTGTAAAGTGGAGGGAATGTAAGAAAATGTTCTGGAAAGAGGTAAAGGGAGCTAGACAGGGTGCCAGTGAAGTCAGTGGGGGTGTGAAAGATAAAAATGGTAGATTACTAGTGGAAAAGGGGGAAAAAGTGAACAGATGGAGAGAACACTTTAATGAACTGTTGAACATAGAGAATGAAAGTAATGCAAGCATAAGTGGCTGGGGAATGGCAGGGAGAAGGAGGGTTGTGAGAAGAGAGGAAGAAATCAGTAGGATGGAAGTGGTGGAAGCAATGAAGAAAGTTAAAATGGGGAAAGCCCCAGGAATTGATGGAGTGTGTGGTGAAATGCTGAAGCTTGGGGGAGAGATAGTAATAGAATGGATGTGGAAGGTGTGCAGATTGGCTTGGGAGGAGGGTAGAGTCCCGGAGGATTGGAAGTCAGGTATAATTATTCCTCTGTACAAAGGAAAAGGGGAAAAAGTAGTGTATGGTAATCATAGGGGCATTTGCCTTCTCAGTGTAATAGGAAAAGTATATGGTAGGATACTTATTGACAGAGTTAGGGAATTACAGAGGAATTAGTTGGAGAAGGACAAGGAAGTTTTAGGAAGGGAAGAGGTTGTGTAGTCCAGATATTCATTCTTAGATCCTTAGTGGAAAAGTTTCTAGAGAAGGGCAAGAAGTTGTATGCAGCCTTCATGGATCTGGAGAAAGCATATGACAGGGTGGATAGACAAGGTTTGTGGAAGGCATTAAGAATATATGGAGTGGATGGGAAGTTGTTGAAGGCAGTGAAGAGTATTCAGTATATGAGGGTGCTAAGGCTGCAGTGCGTGTGGATGGCAAACTGAGTGAATCTTTCCATTTGAAGGTTGGATTGAAACAAGGATGTGTCATGTCTCCATGGTTGTTCAATCTGTACATGGATGGGGTTATAAAAGAGATACAAGGTCGGACAGTGGATGTTGGAGCGGCCCTAGTGAGAGAGGGCAGTGTTTGGAAACTCCCTGTACTGTTGTTTGCAGTTGATACTGTGTTGTTGAGCGAAGACGAAGGGGAGCTGCAAGGCTTGGTAGATGAGTTTGGGAGTGTGTAAGAAACGGAATCTAAAGGTGAATGTAGGGAAGAGTAAAGTGATGGTCTTCGAGAGAAGTGAAGCCAGTGAATGTACAGTGAGATTGGTTGGGAAGGGTATGGAGAGTGTGAGTGAATTTAAGTTCTTGGGCAGTGTGATGAGTAAGGATGGAAGTCTGAAGGGTGAAGTGCTCGAAAGGGTGCAGCAGGGAAGGAAGGTTGCTGGTTCTTTGAAAGCAGTGATAAAAAACAGGGAGGTGAGCATGGAAGTGAAAAAGTTGTTACTTGACAGTATTGTGATACCAACTCTAACATATGGAAGTGAAGCTTGGACCCTGTTGGAAGGACAGAAGTCAAGAGTGAGAGCAGTGGAAATGAGTTATTTGAGAGGAGCATGTGGAGTCACATGGAGAGACAGACTAACAATTGAGGAAGTGAAGGAGTGTTGTGGTGTGGTTGAGGACGTGATGGGAAGCGTTAGGAGAAACACGTTAAGGTGGTTTGGGCATGTGGAGAGGATGGAGAGTGAAAGACTGATGAGGAGAGTGTATGTGAGTGAGGTAGAGGGGGTGAGAGGGAGGGGGTGGCTGAGGATGAGTTGGAGGGATGGAGTGGAGAGGTATATGAGAGAGGGGTGTGTGAGTTGGGAGCGTGGTAGTGAAATGGCAGGGGACAGAGTGACATGGAGGCGATTTGTTTGTGTCCACCCCGTGCGGGATTGAGGCATCTGGCAAAAGATAGATAGATAGATCTAATGCAACAAGCTAATGAGATGAAAATGCCACTTAGTATGTTTTGTGGATTTTGAAAAGGCCTTTGATAGTGTTTCACATGGAGCTGTGTTGATAATTATGAGATTCTATGGTATGCCAGAAAAGTTTGTAAATATTACCAGAAGCATCAAAAGTCTGCATGAAGGTACTTTTTGTAAGGTAATGGTGGGTGGTTCTTTGAGTCATCCATTTGAAGTTAGATCAGGAGTGATTCAAGGAGGAGTTCTTTTGCCATTGCTGTTTGTTTTGGTTATGGATTATGTCATGAGAAAGGTTGTACGGTGAACTGGTGCAGGAATTAACTTGAAAGAAGATAAGAGGCTGATGGATTTGGACTATGCTGATGATATTGTACTGATTTGCGGAAGTATTTACGAGATGCAGAGGGTGCTTGATTGTCTGGTGGAGGAAGGAGAAAAAGTGGGATTGGTAATAAATTGTGGAAAGACTGAAATATTAATATGAATGTGGAGAACCAAATCGATTATGTAATTGGGAATAATGTGGTGAAGAATGTAGAAAATTTTAAATATCTGGGAACGATTGTATCATCTAACGGATCATTAAACAGTGAAATTGAGGAAAGGATTAGACAAGGTTGGCGGGCTATTGGAATGTTGAAATCTGTTTGGAATAATAATATACTTTCAGTATATACTAAAGTAAAAATTTACAAGTCCTTGGTTTGACCAATTTTAATTTATGGACATGAGTCATGGTACAGTACAATTTCAACAGATCAGAAATATTAGGATTTGAGAATAAGATGCTGAGAAGGATTCTTGGGGTAAAGTGGCAAGAGAGAGTTACAAATGAAAGAGTAAGGGATATTATGAAAGTGGAACCAGTTGATGAATATGTGAGACTGTCTTGCTGGAAATGGCTGGGGCACATATACAGTAAGCACGGAAAGTATTGACGCTTTTTTGCCGACGTCATTCTTTTTCGCGTTAAGTGAAGTAGGGTCAATACTACCCTCCCCTGTGATGCGAAATGAGCTGACGCTTTTTCAACGGGAGCTGGCAACCCTGCTTGATAGGTTTGGCACCACAGGAGCAGGCTCAGTAATGTTTGGGCAACCACAGGAGGAGGATTGTCTCTGTGTGTGGTGCACCA
>JAGKTI010001090.1:47785-63914 GCA_018397915.1 Birgus latro
TTTTTTGCCGACGTCATTCTTTTTCGCGTTAAGTGAAGTAGGGTCAATACTACCCTCCCCTGTGATGCGAAATGAGCTGACGCTTTTTCAACGGGAGCTGGCAACCCTGCTTGATAGGTTTGGCACCACAGGAGCAGGCTCAGTAATGTTTGGGCAGCCACAGGAGGAGGATTGTCTCTGTGTGTGATGCACCACGAGGGCATGTTTTGACTCAAATAACACAGTTATTTGGTTACCTACCACATTCTCATCATGCCTAAAGTAACCACAATCAAGGACAAACATGTGGAAGTGATTACTTTATACAAAGATGGCCACAAACTCCCATTTATTGCAAATCAGATGGTGTTAGACTGAGGACAGTGCAGAGACTGGTGAAGCGGTTCAAGGACAGTGGGGAGGCCATTCCTCCCACTCCACTTCCCAAGCCTGGGAGACCTCGTAAGACAACCTTCAGGACCTGTCAGCTGATCTCAAGGCAAGTTAGCAAGGATCCAAGGCTAACAGCACGGGATTTAAAAGAAAAGAACCCACAGTTGCTGGCAGATGTGTCTGTCAGAAGTGTGCAGCAACTGTTGCATGACGATCTGGGCTACAGGAGTTTTTGTGCTCGTAAAAAACCACTGCTAACTGCACTTCAGAAGAAAAAGAGAGTAAATTTTTGTAAGAAATATCTTGCCTGGAGTGAGGAGCAATGGAAAACTGTGCTTTGGAGTGTTGAGTCAACATTTACTGTCACTGGTACCCCATCATCACGAGTGTACCGCAAACCAGGCAGTGACCCCCTGGATCCTAAGTACACATCCAAGTTTGTTAAATACCCAGCCTCACTCATGGCTTGGGGCTGCTTTACATATTATGGTGTTGGTGAGTTGGTAATTCTACCTGCAAATGAAAAAGAGAACCAGAACAATTATTTGGAGCTATTATGTGATGTTTTAAGTGACTCTTTTGATAAAACCAAGACAAGAGTATTTATGCAAGATTCTGCCCCTGCACATGTTGCAAAGTCAGGGAAACAGTGGCTAACAGACTGTGAGGTTCCCTTTATTCGAGATTGGCCCGGAAATCAATCCCATTGAGAATTTATGGGCGCACATGAAGCGGCACATCATCTTTGCCTAAACTTGAGGCTGCAGTCAAGCAGCTATGGAGCAGTTTTAGTCCGTCTTTTCTGCAAAACTACGCCATCAGTCTCCCCAGACGTCTTAAGAAGATAATAAAGGTGAAGGGAAATGCCAGTAAATACTAAATTCAATGGTGAGTGTTAATTTATTTGTTTCTCCTTGCTAACCACAAGAATGTTTTCTTTTTTTAAGATGGCGTCAACACTTTCCGCGCCTACTGTATAGAAAAGAAGGCAGGTTAATACAGGATGTGCCAGAGTGGACTGCTAGAGGAAGAAGAGGCAGAGGTAGGCCAAGGGAAACCTGGTTGAGGACAATGAAAAGAGAAGCAGGAGAGGAGTGTTGATGGGACCTGAAGGAGATGGCAAGAGACAAATATTGGTGGAGAGAGTTCATTGAGGCCCTATGCATCTCGTGGGGTGCCACAGGAAATGATTGATTGGTAGCACCGTAAGATGGCATCCACCTTCCTTTGATGCTATTGGAGATTGTAAACGAAGACAGTATTTTGAATGCTAACGACTTTTAATAGAAATAAGAAACATCAAAACTCAGAAACACATCCCAAAAAATACTAAAAATAAAAAGCCCATGGAAGGATTTGGTAAAGAAAAACTATAGAAAACTGCAAAATCAGATGATCCTATGTTGTCTTGAAGATTACAACCATTTTTATTTTTAAGTTCACTGTTTTCATTATTGGCACATACATATTGCGCAGACTTCATCCATTCCAGGAAAGAAGTTCATTGCTTACCTGACCATTCTGGATGTTTAGAAATTCCAAGTAAAGGAGATATAAACTGTACTCTAAAATGCTTGTAAACCTGAAGTCAAATTTTAGGTTTACAGGGCAGGGAATTTCCACCTTTCCTAGTTTAATCTCAATTTTTTATCATAAGCACCCTTTAAATATTCTATGTACTGTCTGAGCTATTGAAATAACCACATAAGATTGCAGATCATGCAAGACTGGTTACTATGGCAAATTACAGCTGTCTGACAGCAGAGCTAGGGACTGCATTTGTTTTTGAAGACAGGTCTTTTAAAATAGTGTTAATAAATAAAAGAAAAGAATATGAAAATTTAGTAGTGTTATGAACACAATATATGGAGAGTGAGAGACTAATGTGGAGAGTGTATGTGAGTGAGGTGGAGAGGGGGAGAGGTAGGGGGAGGCCAAGGATGAGATGGAGGGATGGAGTGGAGAGGTATATGAGAGTGGGAGGTTTGAGCTGGAGGCAGGGCAGTGAGATGGCGGGGGGACAGGGCGACATGGAGGCGATTTGTTTGTGGCCACCCCTTAGGGAATTGATGTGTCTGGCAATAGATAGATAGAGGAACACAAAATGGTGCTTATAGCCAATAAAAAAAATTTAGCAAGTCCTATCTGGATGCTTCTGTTCCTCACCCCGCCCTGGGGTGGGAAGGGAGGTACAGATGATGATAATAGTCTAAATATGTAATTCCTCAGGTCAAACAGGTATCTTTTATCATATATCGAAATAAGATTGAATCCTGCAAAACCAGTTGATATGGAACAATACAGTATGTGAGTGACCTTGTTAAATTAATATTAAAAATTTTTGAATGCTAATTTTTTTCTTTGTGTGTGTGTGTGTGTGTGTGTGTGTGTGTGTGTGTGTGTGAATAAAATTCCCAGCTCCAGTGAGAGATACCAATAGTATACTTGTGGTCTGTGTTCTGAAATATGAAGAATTTTACCAGCCACACTACAGTTCAGTACATGAATCTTCACTAAAAAGTAAGAAATTATTAAAAAGTTCAGTTTACTTTAATATTGTCATTAATAAGTATCACAGCCTGGCCACATGGAACACCACATGCATTATAACCAGTTGCTGAATGAGGAGCTTGACTGGACAGGGAAAGTTTCGAGTCAGTGTATTCAGTGTTTGGCACTTGGCCTTTGATGCTGCTGCTGTGAGGAGGGCAATCGGCAGGATGCAGGTAGGGAAGGCAGTGTCGGGGTTGACTGCTTAAATGTTGAAAGCGTTATTAGATGCAGGAATGGTTGTAGCTACCGATTTGATCAATTTGATTATATATGAGTGTGTTGTTCCAGATGACTGGCTGATGAGTGTGACTGTAAATGTGTATCAGGGGAAGGATGAGGCCTTGGAAAGGGGAAATTATAGAGGCATTGTAAATGTGTATAAGGGGAAGGGTGAGGCCCTGGAAAGGGGAAATTATAGAAGCAAAAAACTTTGGACAAGATGATGAAGGCAGTTCAGTGAGTCCTGGAATGTATGATGAGAAAGATTGAATATTGGTTAGATGCAGTTTGGGTTTATTCCAGGCAAATGAACTACTGATGCAGTATTCATTTTCTGGCAGCATCAGGAGAAATACAATGGAAAGAAGAGGGAACTCTACATGTTTCTGTTGATTTGGAGAAGGCCTTTGACAGAGTTCCCATGGTTTTGATGAAGTGGGCAATGAGAAAGCATGGGATCAAGGAGTGGCTGATTAAAGTGGTTATGGCAATGTACAAGGGTGCTCACATCCAGGGGAAAGTGAATGAAGAAGTGAGTGGTGAGTTTTCCGCGAATGTTAGCATGCATCAGGAGTCAGTCCTGAGCCCCTTATGTTTTATCATGTTGCTTGAAATTCTTGAGTCATGCTACAGTAAAACCTCAATTAATGGCTCACATATGGGGAGAAGGGCCTGGCAGATAATCCAAAAGGTTGGTTAACTGTAAGTAAGGTCTACAGGAATATAACACTGCTACCTTTTTAAATTATTTATCCCCAGCCTAACTCATTTAAGGTCTGCCATTCATTCGTTCATTTACCATTCATATTTTGATAGCATTTGCTTTAAATAATAACCACTTTAGTAAATGAATATGAACTAGCACAGAAACTGTGAATAATCATAGGAAAAGTAATAAAACTTAATCATGTGGCAACAAAATTTCTGTTAATGAAGAACAGCACATAAGCAGTATCCAAAAATCTGAGAAAATAATAGAACAGTGTTTACAGTACCATAATCATTCATGAATGTGTGTACGGTAGAGCCACTGTGTTGTGCTTGTAGGTACAGAATTATCAAAATCGTTCCTGTCAACTGACATGACAAGTGGATCATCGGCGTGGTCATTTGAAGCACCAGCTGAGGAGGAGAAGGGTTGAGGGTCAGCTGAAGTAGAAGATTCAGGCTCACCTGTTTGAATTTCTGATGGTGCCTTTTTATAATCAACTCTCAGTGAATTTAAATGTTCGTAGTGCAGATGGAAGGAAGGATCGTTACTGTAATAAATGTATGTGATTTTACAGTTGATCCAGTCAAGCATATCAGACAGCCTTTCACCTTTAAAATCACTTGCCCCATCACCATCATTATCTAATTCTTCATCATTGCCTTGGAGCAGCAATATGTAAGCATGCACGAAAATCATCTTCAAAGCCCTCAGAATCAGACTTAACTTTTTCGTCTTTTAAGAGTTTTTTCAGCCATTTTGTAAGCTTGACCGCTTTGTATAATAGAGCATATGTTTTCAAGTGTACGCTCACCTCGACTATCCTCCTCCCCATCATATCATCATCATCATCATCATCATCATCATCTTCTAGCACCACGAGAACTTCATCTTTCAAGGTTTTTGTAAATCCTCTAAACAGCAGCTATTATGCCTTGATCCATTGACTGGATGAGATGTTGTACTGGGAGACATAGAATTAAATTTGCTCTCGCTGCTGGTCAAGCTCTCAACACCTGGATGCACAGGAGCGTTATCCAACAGAATAAAGGCATCGACATCCTCTAGCTTCACATCCATTTCTTACATTTGTAATCTACATCAACTTCAGCTTTCTGAAGCCAGCCCAAGCAAGTATTGCGAGTGAACCAAGCAGAAGGGCTTTTACAACAGTGTACTGGTAATTTGCACATTACATCATTTAACACTCTAGGCTGCCTCAACTTCCCCACCACTGCAGGTTTGAAGCGATGTGACACATAATAACACAGACATGCTCTGTTTATTCAGCTTCCGACCAGGTTGGCTAGGAGATTTCCGCTTGTGTGTTTATTAGGATTGCCTTCCAAAATAACCTGATTTCGTCTGTGTTGTAAAGCTGAATGTTTTCAAATTCGGCAGATTGAATGAGCTCATTCAATTTCTCATGAAAAGACTCGATAGTCTAAGCATCTGCATCGAGACTCTTACCACACATGGGGTTATTGCTGATGCTGTGGCTCTGGTGAAACTGCTTAAACCAACCAGAACTAGCCTTGAAATTTGCCACAGTGAGATGCTGGGCAAGACGTTCAGCTGCATTCAGGATGTCACAACCACGGATAGGAACACCACTTAATCTTTGTTGTGAAAACCACCAGTAGCTAAACTGATTCTTCTAATTTGCCGTCTTATGGCAGTTTCAGTGTTTTTCTAATTGAGATTGCTTCCTTTCCCTTTTGACTTATATCAGACCTAAGAGAAAAAGCCTTTATCTTATCCTGATTGTACCTCAGATATTTCACCATTGTAACACCCGCATTATACTCAGCCATGAGGCTTGCTAATGAACTTTCTTCAATTGTTTTAGCATTTTCAGCTTGTCATTAATACTAAGCACAACATGCTTCCTGTTGCCTTTAGTTGGTGGCATTGTCACTGTTGCAAACACATGGAAGCACAAATGCGCAGTCAGGAGGAGATGCTTACTCTGCAGTATCTTTACGAAGACTAAGGCCTGATAAACACTGTATGGTCGGTCGCACTCACTAGGATACTGGAAATTCACTATGCGTGATGCTGCCGTGGCGATGCCTGTTTACTCGTCAGCCACTCATATCGCTGAAGTGATCGTCCATGTGTGGTTGAGATATCATTGGCTTTTATTGCGACTAGAGCGGGAGCTGGCTCTGAGTGGCGTGTGGCTGACAGTTTGCATAGCCTTTAGAGATGCATGTAACAGTATTTGACCAGACTGGGGCTGGAGCATGACTGTCAGTGCAGTGTATATCTGGCCTAAATTCACCTACAGTACTCAAACTGCCTCCCCACTCTGCCTACTCACCTTCATTGCGGGTGATATTGCTATGCTTTGGACGAGATTTAACCTCCAGAATTAGCCAAATGATTTTCTGCTTTATATTTTTCTTTATTACCCATTAATTTGTTAATTTTATTTTGGGGGGCTGGAATTGGTGGTTTATCCTCAAGTCGGTTAATCGTGGGTCGGTTAAGAGAGGCTTTACTGTAAACCCTTGATATAACGAACTAATTGGGGAAGGGGTGGGTCACTATACCCGAAAGTTTGCTATATATGAGGGGTCGGTATTTCCGAGGGATTACCAAACTCATTTCGCTATATAAGGGGAGCCATTTGGTCCTGTGTACTCATATACAACCTAAACTAACTCTGTGAAGTTTTTTGGAGAATTAATTGTTTCTGAAGTTGTATATGTAAATACAGTACTGTATGAAGTTGTACATATAAATACAGTACCTATAATAAGAATACAGTATAATGTAATACCATTACAGTACACATACTGTGCCAGGAAGGGATGCTGTTGAAGTACACTTATTGTGCCAGGAAGGGATGCTGTTGAAGTACAGTTACTGTGCCAGGATGGGATGCTCTTGTCACCGTGGTCTGATTTCCGAACTTCCCCCTCATTTAGCGACTTTTGTTTGCAAAATCCGGGGAAAGTTCGGTGGCGATTTGGCTGTTCGTTATATCCAAAATTCACAATACCGGGGTTGGTTATATCGAGGGATTACTGTACTTCTGAAATGGACTCCCATGGGAGATACTGTTTGCTGATGCCTTGTTGTTGATTGCAAAGAATGAGTGAGAGGCAGAGGAAGAATGTAGGAAATGGAGAAATGGAGTGGAGTACAGAGGGATGAGAGTAAATGTATATAAAAGTGATGATATCTAGGGCTGGTTGTGCTACTGGCAAAGGAGAGGGAATATGGGCTTGTGCAGTTTACTACAAGGGTGCAGTGTTTGTGATAGTGGATGCATGAGAGTTGTAGCAGTATTAGAGGTAGGCTGCAAAATAATGCTAATTTCATGGGTGAAGTGTGTCAGGGAGAGCATGTAGTGATAGAGAAGTGAGAAATGATTGATCTTGCATGAGAGTCTCTTGAGTGTGTGGAATTTTGCTATTTGGAGGACATTTTTTGTGGTAGAGGTGGAACTGCAGCTAGCTCTGTGGCTAGGGGTAAGGGGTGGTTGGTGGAAGTTCAGGGAGCTGTTGCCTCACATGACAGTGAGAGGGCTATCCTTCCGTGCTGAAGGGCCCTTGTATGCAACACATGTTAGGGGTGTAATGTATGGTTGTGAGACCTGGGCATTAAAGGAAGAGGGTATTTGTAGGCTTGAATGTACAGAAATGATAATGATTAGTTGGATGTGTAATGGCCCTTGAATACGAAACCTTGGGGGTCAGGATTGTGATTGAAATTTGAGAGGAAGGATGGGACTGGAATGCATTGGTGGTGTGATGAGGAGTGTTAGAGTGACATGGTTTGGACATGTAACAGCTATCTAACAAAATAGTGTCTAGCAAGTAGTCAGTAGGAAAATTTAAAGCCAGGTTAAATAAGGCACTGGGGTTGTGATATGTTATACTGTGTTTATTAAATGCCCTAATGTCATTTACAATAGAGCTGACTCCTCATAACCACGTACAATAAAACTCAAAGGTGGTTTGCAGTCTCTAAATATACATCATTTAGCTTTCTCTTATTGTATAACAGTTTGCCATACTTGTAGCACATTATTTACCACATCAAATTTTAAGGACAACCCTAATGATGAGGTTAATGAAAAGTGATGAAAAGGGCACAATAAGGAAGAAACACATACCATAGAGAGACTTTAAATGGGCTTGAATTAGTAAAGGGTTCTGATGCTGAAGAATGGAGAGTTAGTGATCTTGACCACGTAGGATTAGCTTCACTAGTAGGGCCTGTTCTTCTAATCCCTCAAAATCATCTGTAACCACTGGTACCACACCATCATTCTTGGCAGATACCAGCTCAAGTGTGCAATAAAAATGTTTTTAAGCCAAAAAATGTGAGACAGTGCAAGAGTGCAGATCTTTCATCTTGCATTGATGACAAAAACTGCTGTAACCAAGTGCACAATAACTAAAGGATCACTACAGATAAAAGTAAAGAAAGGAAGAGAAAGAGAGAGACAGAGGGGGGGGGAGAGAGAGAGAGAGAGAGAGAGAGAGACAATAAGGTACAGTGAGGTCTCTCAGTTTCCAAGAATGTGGTTGACAAAATGCGCTGCATTTTGGAAGTTTCGCATATTAGAAACCATTGAATCAATAGAAATAAATGTATATGGTTGACACCTCACTCTGCCTTTGTGACTTACAGTACTAACCCATTATTGACTTTCATTTTAAGAAAGACTTTTGCTCAAAGAAAGATAATAGAACTGTGAATGTAGTGTGCTAGGTAGCGCTCCATTTGTAACACTGCAAGATTAGCAATCTAACTGCTCCCATCCACTTGCTGGCCTTCATAAGTCCTGAAGGTTCATAAAATCTGCTCCCTGTTCTGGAGAATGTTCCTCACTCTCGATTCACCTAATACAAAATCATGTTTGAGTTCTTTTTACCTTGCTTATTCAACTCTATAACCTTCATTTTAGCTCCAAAGTAATCCTCTTACTCTTGGAATGAAACGGTTGGGCCATGTTGTAACAGGTGAGAAAGAGCAGGGCTTGTACAATGCTAAAAACACCACAGTATGCGAGCGAAGTGCAGGCAGACACAGGCTGAGAGTCTTGGGACTTCACTTGAGAGATACTGTAAGGGAGGGAAAGGGTAGGAAACCGATCAGCCACGTGGTGGTGGCCTCGCATACTACAATTTTGAGCAGGGACACTATTTTTCCTTTGCTTTGAGACGACAAATTCCCAGTTTAGAATCACATTTTGCAAATTTAAAATATTATGTTTTTTCCAGAGGTAAGTTCATATACTGGATGTTTAGCATATTGAGATCCCCCTTATTGGAAGCTGTATGTAGTTTGTAAATTAGTTCAGAGTGGGATGGGTAAATTAAACACTCAACCTGTGGGTTGCGAGCCACAGCTCAAGCTGGGTAGTGGCCCGTTGCGAGCCACACCTCAGGCTGTGCTGGCCGTGCATCACCGCTAACTACTCCACCCCTACGCATACTTACTCATGATGCTATGGAAAGATGGTTAGAGAAAGATGTTTTTTTCATTTCGCCAGATGATGCCGTGGATGTTTATCATCAAGTTTTTAATAAACAAAATTTTTATTTATTTATTTTTTTTCATTTTTTCGCTACTCCCCTACGTATACTTAAGTATGGCGCTATGCAAAAAGAGAGAGAGAGAGAGATTTTTTTTTTTCACCAGATGATGCCCTGGATATTTATCTTCAAGTTTGTAATAAAAAAAAAAAAATCCTTCATTTTTTGCACACCACGGGGTGGGATAAAAAAAAAGGTAATTGTGCAATCCATAGGTTAATAATAGTTTTGCAGAGGAAAAAATGAGACTGGATAATAAAAATTATATACTTCATCTTTCCAGATGGCAAGGAGAAGCCGATCTCGGTCTCCTGGGAGTGAGAGGCGACGACGAAGTCATGACAGGGAGAGAGGAGGCAAGCGAAGCAAAGACCGCGAAAGGGACAGGCACAAGAAGAGTCGAAGTCGAGAGAGAAACCGAGACAGAAGTCAAGAGAGGATCCGAGAGAAAAACAGAGAGAAGAGTCGAGAAAGAAACAGAGACAGGAGCCGAAGCAGGGAGAAGCGAGACAGGAGCCGAAGCAGGGAGAAGCGAGACAGGAGCCGGAGCAGAGAGAAGCGAGACAGGAGCCGGAGCAGGGAGAAGCTAGATGGAAGCCGAAGCAAAGAGAGGCGAGACAGGAGCCGAAGCAGAGAGAAGCGCGAGAGGAGCCAAGAGAGAAGTAGAGAAAGGAAGAGCCGAGACAGAAAAAGCAGGGACAGGAGTCACAGTAGAGAAAGGCGAGTCAAAGAACGAGGGAGGAGGAGCAGGAGTCGGCAGAGGGGCTCATATCACTCCAGGGAGGTGAAGCACAGAAGAGAAGATGAAAGAAGTAGCAGGCAGAGATATAAGAGGGATCACTCAAGCTCTGATGATGACCACCACAGCAGAGGCAGGGACTGGGTCAGAGCAGAAAGGCACAGACAGAGAAGTAGAAGCAGAAATAGACATAGAAGCAGGAGTAGGGACAGACAGGACATCAGGCACAGAGAAACTGCAGAAAGCAGAAAATCAGACAGATATCATAGGATTGTGTCTGATAGAAGAGGCCAAAAGACGTCCAGAGATCGTAGGAGTTCTAGATCTGAAAGAAGGAGGAGAAAGGACTCTTCAAGTTCCAGTGGTTCGAGCAGTGATGATTCCTCAGATGATCATTCTGTGAAGAAAGATGACACAGATAGTAGTAGCTCAACAGATGAGGATAGCAAAGACAAGATCAAGCATCAAAGTACAAAGTCTCAAGTTCAGGATCCAGCTAAGACTAAGGAGAAAACTCAAAAGGGGAAGTCATCTTCAGAAAGTGACTCAGATTCTGATCATGCTGAGCATAAAAGAGTTTTGCATCAAGATGAAAAAGTTAGGACTGTAAAGGCAGAGAATAAATCAAACTCTGAAGATTCAGAAGATGGAAATAAGCCTGCAAGGAAACCTATGCAGCCAGTAAGTCGAGAGACAGAAGGACAAGCAAAAATGGGTAGTGATAATATGACCTCCCCATCTGTGACCCCAAGAATTAAACCTGAAGCTAATAATGAGTCAGAACCAGTTAAGGATGGCCAGGATCAGTCACACAAAGCTGCAGCTCGGGTACCAGAAGCTGCAACAAGGATTCGCTCGAAAAGTCCTGACCCAGTGTCATCCACGGTAGACCAACAAGGAAATAAAGAAAATTCTTCTAAGGGTATTGAACTGGTTAAAGAATATTCTGATAGTAAGGGAAATACCCCTGAGAGTGTAGAACCAGATAATGAATCTGAAGAACACTTAGGGGAAGATGCAAACGATTCCACTGGAATACAGGAAAGTGTTAAAATGATGGAAGATACAGAAAACAAATTGACATCTCTGCCAAGTCAGCCAGCACCTGCTGCAAAAGAAGTGGAAGTAAATGACAAAGCTGAAGAAGATGTCATTTTGCTGACTACAAAAGCTACACCAGATGATAATGATGAACCATATAACCAGGCCCATTGTGACAGTGCAGAACAAAATGAGAATACAGTAATATCAAAAGAAGAGGAAAGCCAACAAAGTTTGGTTGAGAAAGATAAGCTTTCTATAGAGGAACCTTGTAGCAACCTTGAGACTTCAGTATCAGAGGCTGAACAAAATGAGACAGCTGTAGCATCAAAAACAACTGAGGACCAGAGACCTGAACCATCAGAAGCAGACAGTGATGAAGCTGCACCATCAGAGGAACTCAAGAGCCTCACAAGAACAGATGAGAAGAAACCAGAAAAGACTGAGCCAGAAGAGAGCTCAAGTGAGGAAGGTGAAATAAAGGATGATGAGTCTGGGTCAGGCAGAAATTCAGATAATGAATATAAGAGTTCTGACAGTGAAAGAAATGAACCAGAATCCTTTCAGAAGAGTGAGGTAACTGAGAAATATCCGTTATATGTTGATACTATTACAGGGAAACATGGGTCCCAGGATAATGAAGATAAAAATTTGGAGTTGTTTGAAAAAGCAGGGACATCAGGAGTCCAGGATAAAACAATTGACAGAACAGAAAATGACTCTGATTCAGAGAGAAGACTTAAATCTCATAAGAAGGAAAAATCCAGGAGAGGGAGTGATGCATCCGAATCAAAGAAGAAGAAGCACAAGAAACACAGAAGTAGGCACCCATCCTCAAGCAGTGATAGTGACATTCATTCAAAGAACCCCTCAAGGATGAAAAGCCGTGACAAGGAATCAAAGAAGAAAAGGCATGATAGAGACTTGTTAGTAAAGAACTATGACAGTGATGAAACCACAGAACAAGAGCTGCTGAGGAAGAAGAGACAATTGGAGGAGCAGGTCCAGATTGAGGAAGAAATAAGGCAAAGAAGCAAAATTGTAGAGAGGGAACGAGAGGCAGCACGGAACAGGAAAATGAAGTCAACAATTCATGGTGAAAACCAAGATGACAGTGAAAAAGATGAACCTCATGTTGAGGAATCATTTAGTAAAGGTCGCCTTTCTCATTCACGGTCACGTTCCCAATCCCAAGACAAGCACACTGCCAGTGTCAGTGACAAGAAACACAAAAGAGGTAGAGATGAAAAGAGGAGAAAAGGTGAGAAAAGATCCAGAAGGCAAAGTTCTGATGAAGATGGAAGTTTTGAATGTGGACAGGGGTCAGAGGAACCCCAGATAGGAGGAAGATACTGGGGTGATGAGGAGAGAAAAGACCCATCACAACACAAAGTAAAGCAGTTTAAGACAAGTGACACTTACTGGAACAAGTATGCTGACAAACTTGGTATACAAATAGAAGATCCAAGAAACAGAGGACAGGACTTTGAGAAGGGAAGGGACAGAGATAACGATTGGAGGAGAGAACCATGGGTTGATAAACAACACAGAGATGATCAAGATGGTTCCAAAAGAGACAAAAAGAAAGTTGAAGCCCTTGAAAAAAAAGAAAATAAAACTGATGTAGAGGCCAAACCCCTAATAAAGAAGCCAGTTATGGACCCACTATCATCCCGGACTGGTGGTGCATATATCCCTCCAGCAAAGCTAAAGATGATGCAGGCACAAATTACTGACAAATCTAGTGATGTCTTCCAGCGTTTAGCATGGGAAGCCCTAAAGAAATCCATCAATGGTCTTGTCAACAAAGTCAATGTTTCCAACATTGGGATTATTGTGCGCGAGTTGCTTAAGGAAAATATTGTGCGTGGGCGGGGTTTGCTGTGCAGAGCATTAATGCAAGCTCAGGCATTTTCCCCCACATTCACCCATGTTTATGCTGCCTTGGTTGCCATCATTAACTCCAAATTCCCTCAGATTGGAGAGCTGTTGCTGAAACGTTTAGTCATTCAGTTCAGGCGAGGTGTGAGGAGGAATGATAAGAATGTTTGCACATCATCATGCAGGTTCATAGCTCACCTTGTGAACCAGCAAGTTGCTCATGAAGTTGTGGCTTTGGAAGTTCTTACCTTCTTGCTGGAGAGAGCAAAGAATATAGCTGATGAATCTGAGGTTGCTGCTAAATCAAGAAATGATTCTTGTGAGCTTGCAATTTCTTTCTTAACAGAATGTGGTGAAAAGCTGAATGAAGTGAGTCCCAGAGGAATGAAAATGATACTAGAGACATTCAGAAATATATTACATGAGGGCAAGCTGGAGCAACGAGTGGCATACATGTTAGAGGTGATATTTGCCACTGTGAAGGATGGATTTAAGGACCATCCTGCTGTCATACAGGAACTAGATCTTGTTGAAGAAAATGATCAGTTCACCCACATTGTTGAATTAGATGGCAAGATGGATGGTGATGATATCCTTAATGTGTTCCGGCATGACCCACAGTATGAAGAAAATGAGGAGAAATATAAAGAGATTCGAGCAGGTATCCTGGGAGATGATAGTGATGAGAGTGGGTCTGAGGGTGGATCTGAGAGTGGATCGGAGAGTGACGATGAGGAGGAGGAGGAGGAGGAGGCAGAAGGTGAGAATCAAACCATTATGGACCACACAGAGACCAACTTGGTTGCTTTCCGGCGCATGGTTTACCTGACCATTCAGTCTTCCCTGGATGTTGATGAATGTGCACACAAACTGCTCAAGGGTGAGATCAAGCCTGGCTGGGAGACAGAGCTGTGCAACATGATTCTTGATTGCTGTGCCCAGCAACGTACATATATCAAGTTCTATGGTCTGTTGGCACAAAGGTTTTGTAATATCAACAAGGTCTACCAGGAGCCTTTTCAGCAGATCTTCAAGGATGCCTATGATACGTGCCATCGCCTGGAAACGGAGAAGCTTCGCAATGTGGCCAGACTTTTTGCTCACCTCCTGTTCTCTGATGCCATCTCCTGGGAGGTTCTCAGCCACATCCACCTCAATGAGGATGAAACTACAAGCTCATCTCGAGTTTTTGTCAAAATCCTGTTTCAGGCAAGTCATCAGTCATATGGTTTTTATCTGAAATGTGCCTCTTCTGTCTTTCTTTCCTTCATTCTTTCCTCATCCTTCTGCCTGTGGGTAACTCTACACTGAGTGACAAGCCAAATGGTTTCCTGTACACCAGGAAACCATATACTCTGCTGGGTGGTAACCATATAACCAAATTTTGGCACCTGGGGGTTTAGTGGGTAATTACGGCACTCCAATCGGATTGAGCCAGTGAAGGTTTATATCCAAGGGGTGGTTGGGGTTTATTGCTCACGTAATGCCACTTGGGGATGAGTGAGGCTGGTCACTCTCATCTTCAATGTCAGGACCAACTTGCCTAGCCCCGGGCTCCTACGCTTCTCTGTGGGGTGACATAAGATTGGGTAATGGATGGATGGATGGTGATATACAGTAGGCGCGGAAAGTGTTGACGCCATCTTAAAAAAAGAAAACATTCTTGTGGTTAGCAAGGAGAAACAAATAAATTAACGCTCACCATTGAATTTAGTATTTACTGGCATTCCCCTTCACCTTTATTATCTTCTTAAGGTGTCTGGGGAGACTGATAGCATAGTTTTGCAGAACAGACGGACTAAAACTGCTCCATAGTTGCTTGACTGCAGCCTCAAGTTTAGGCAAAGATGATGTGTCCATACTACGCAGCTGCCGCTTCATGTGCGCCCATAAATTCTCAATGGGATTGATATCTGTGCTGTGTCCGGACCAGTCTCGAATAAAGGGAACCTCACAGTCCGTTAGCCACTGTTTCACTGACTTTGCAACATGTCCAGGGGCAGAATCTTGCATAAATACTCTTGCCTTGGTTTTATCAAAAGAGTCACTTAAAACATCACATAAGAGCTCCAAATAATTGTTCTGGTTCACTTTTTCATTTGCAGGTAGAATTACCAACCTACCAACACCATAATATGTAAAGCAGCCCCAAGCCATGAGTGAGGCTGGGTATTTAACAAACTTGGAAGTGTACTTAGGATCCATGGGGTCACTGCCTGGTTTGCGGTACACTCGTGATGAAGGGGTACCAGTGACAGTAAATGTTGACTCATCACTCCAAAGCACAGTTTTCCATTGCTCCTCACTCCAGGCAAGATATTTCTTACAAAAATTTACTCTCTTTTTCTTTTGAAGTGCAGTTAGCAGTGGTTTTTTACGAGCACAAAAACTCCTGTAGCCCAGATCGTCATGCAACAGCTGCTGCATACTTCTGACAGACACATCTGCCAGCAAATTTTGGTTCTTTCCTTTTAAATCCCATGCTTTTAGCCTTGGATCCTTGCTAACTTGCCTTGAGATCAGCTGACGGGTCCTGAAGGTTGTCTTACGAGGTCTCCCAGGCTTGGGAAGTGGAGTGGGAGGAATGGCCTCCCCACTGTCCTTGAACCGCTTCTCCAGTCTCTGCACTGTCCTCAGTCTAACACCATCTGATTTGCAATAAATGGGAGTTTGTGGCCAGCTTTGTATAAAGTAATCACTTCCACATGTTTGTCCTTGCTTGTGGTTACTTTAGGCATGATGAGAATGTGGTAGGTAACCAAATAACTGTGTTATTTGAGTCAAAACATGCCCTCGTGGTGCATCACACACAGAGACAATCCTCCTCCTGTGGCTGCCCAAACATTACTGAGCCTGCTCCTGTGGTGCCAAACCTATCAAGCAGGGTTGCCAGCTCCCGTTGAAAAAGCGTCAGCTCATTTCGCATCACAGGGGAGGGTAGTATTGACCCTACTTCACTTAACGCGAAAAAGAATGACGTCGGCAAAAAAGCGTCAATACTTTCCGCGCCTACTGTATATATATATATATATATATATATATATATATATATATATATAT
>JAGKTI010001090.1:83571-98235 GCA_018397915.1 Birgus latro
TCCCCTCCCCTCCCCCTCACTTGCATACTCTCTTCTCGATAGTCTCTCTCTGTCCATCCTCTCCACATGGCCAAACCACCTCAGTGTATTTCTCCTAATTCTTTCTATCCATCCACATCCACACCACAGCGTTCCTTCAATTCCTGATTTGCCAGTTTGTCTCTCCATGTAACACTACTTGCTCCTCTCAAGTAATTCATTTCCACTGCACTCTTGTCTTGTGTTCTTCCAACAAGGTCCAAGCTTCACTTCCATGCGTTAGAGTAGGTATCACAATACTGTCATGCAGTGACGTTTTTACTTCCATGCTCACTTCCCTGTTCCATATCACTGCTTTCAAAGAACCAACAACCTTTCTTCCTTCTTGTACCCTTTTAAGCACTTCACCGTCTATACTTCCATCCTTACTCATCACACTACTTAAGTACTTAAATGCACTCACATTTTCCATTTCCTCCTCATCCAGCTGCACTGTACATCCAGTGACTTCATTTTTCTCAAAGACCATAACTTTACTCTTCCGTACATTCACCTTTAGATTCCGTTTCTCACACACACTCCCTGACTCATTCACCACTCCTTACAGTTTCCCTTTATCTTCACTTTAGTTTACAGTGTCATCCACAAACAGCAGTACAGGGAGTTGCCAAACACTACCCTCTCTCATTAGGGTCACTTAAACATCCACTACCCTACCATGTATCTCTTTTATAAACCTTTCCATATACAGATTGAACAACCATGGGGACATGACACATCCTTGTTTTAATCCAACGTTCAGATAGAAAAATTCACGCAGTTCACTATCCACACGCACTACAGTCTTAACACCCTTGTACATACTCTTCACAGCATTCAACAACTTCCTATTTACTCCATGTATCCTTAATACAGGTATACCCCAGTTTAACGATGCAATTGGTTAGGTAAAAACCCATCGTTAGGCGGAGTATCGTATATCGGTTTTAACATGTAAAGTAGTGGGATGCGTTTTTCAGCCTTGGGTTCCCCCCCCATCTGAGTCCAAAACCCACCCAAGTGAGCCCAAAAACAAGTTTAAATTCAATCTAAATGGCCTATCAGCTGTAGAAGCTAACCTAGCCTAACCCCTGTAAATAACTCACTAAAACCAACAAATAAAATTGAAAATCATCAAATATAAGTCTGGAAAAGATCAGGCTTAGTAAACTGTACCCCACAGTGACAGTGTTCACCCCACCTGTGGCTAAAACACATTAATCTAAGTCTAAAAACTGTTTATTAATCAACCTAAACACACAATTTTAGTCTAAAATATTATCAAGATCGGTAAAAAAAATCAAAACCCATCATTAAACCAGGGTTTGGCCATTGTTAGGCAGGGTACGGTGGTCCACTGTTAAGCTGGGGTATCGCATCTAGGGGTATTGTATATCGAGGTATTACTGTACTTTCCAGATTCCTTGTCTCTCCACCCAGTCATATGCTTTCTCTTAATCCATGAAGGCCACATACAACTTTTTTCCCTTCTCTAGAAACTCTTCCACTAAAGACCTAGCTAAGAATGAATATCCGATCTTCACAACCTCTTCCCTTCCTGAAACCTCCCAGTTGTTCTCCAACTAATTCCTCTGTTATTTCCTTAACTTGGTCAATAAGTATCCTACCATATACTTTTCCTATTACACTAAGAAGACTAATGCCCCTGTGATTACCACACACTTCTTTTTCCCCTTTTTCTTTGTACAGGGGAATACTTATACCTGACTTCCAATCCTCTGGGACTTTACCTCCTCCCACATCTTCCATATCCATTGTACTACTATCTATCCCCCATGCTTCAGCATTTCACCACACACTCCATGAATTCCTGGGGCTTTCCCCATTTTGACTTTATTCTGTCTATCTATCTATTGCCAGACGCCTCAATCCCGAACGGGGTGGCCACAAACAAATCGCCTCCATGTCACTCTGTCCCCTGCCATTTCACTACCACGCTCCCAACTCACACCCCCCTCTCTCATATACCTCTCCACTCCATCCCTCCATCTCATCCTCGGCCTCCCCCTCCCTCTCGCCCCCTCCACCTCACTTGCATACACTCTCCTCGTCAATCTTTCACTCTCCATCCTCTCCACATGCCCAAACCACCTTAACGTGTTTCTCCTAACGCTTCCCATCACGTCCTCAACCACACCACAACGCTCCTTCACTTCCTCATTTGTTAGTCTGTCTCTCCATGTGACTCCACATGCTCCTCTCAAATAACTCATTTCCACTGCTCTCACTCTTGACTTCTGTCCTTCCAAGAGGGTCCAAGCTTCACTTCCATATGTCAGAATTGGTATCACAATACTGTCATGTAACAACTTTTTCACTTCCATGCTCACCTCCCTGTTTCTTATCACTGCTTTCAACGAACCAGCAACCTTCCTTCCCTGCTGTACCCTTTTGAGCACTTCACCCTCCAGACTACCATCCTTACTTTATTCATTGGTATTAAAATAGCATTAACAAAAACAAAAGTTAGGCTGGGTACCTGTGTGTTGCTGATGCAAAGCTCCATAGCACTCTCCCCCTGTCCCCCACCACCAGTCTTGTTGTAATTCTTGAAATGTTGCTGCTTGTGCATTTCCTTCTTCAACATTTAAATCGAATCCTTTGAAGTCCATGGCTCAAACAACGGAGCTGAACTTGTTGTCTGGTGCATTCTGATGATGCTTTCATTCACATCATGCTTTTTTGCCATTTTTACCTGCCTCTTTCCCTGCTCTAACTCCTTTACTATCTCATACTTCTAGGCATAGCCTACATGAAGGTGCGCCACTTTCTGGGTGGCTGGGGCTGACCACACGCCATGAGTAAGAGTCAGTATCCTCATTTGACACTCAAACACAAAAAATCTTCCTGCATAGTGCAGGTGTAACTCGGTGAGACACGAGAAAGGACTGAGTCTGCTCAGGACAGGTATCCAGATGTAAGTCGGCCAATCATGGCAATCCTGGTGAGCGAGGTCACTGTGTGCTACTTTCAAATCGTGCCACTTGACCAGCTGACTTCCTGCGTGAGCTCGAGTTTTTCCCTGTGTTTATTATGGCCTGTTGCATTATGCTGACTGTTGGAACAAAAAGGCATTACTGAGCCTTGCATTATTCAAGGATTTGTTGTACCGTATTTTGTTAAGCACTTGCACTGTTATTTGGCGATACCAATGGTGTTTCAGCGGTCTTTCATGTACAGAATAGATTGAAAGGCAACAATCACAGCCAGTGTAAACATAGGGTGGCCATCATGGTTCAGTCAGCTGAGTAGCGGCCTGTTTTGGGGCATGATGGCTACGTAAAGTTGACACTGTTTCCAAGTACCAGGTTTCAGTATTTCCCACACAGAAAGTATCACATTGCACGACACTATTTGTTAAGCACTTGCCCTGTTACTTGGCATTAATAATGGTGTTTCAGTGGCCTTTCATGCATAAATTAGAGCAAAAGGTAAAGAAAACAGCCAATATAAACACTGGATGGCCAATTTGGTTTGCATGCTTCACCACCTCAGCACAAGAGCTTTGGAAGCAGCCATCAAATTTATCATTATAGCTAAGTCATGATTAATTTTTTAACGTTGTACTGAGATTATATGACTTTTGAATTATCATTGTAGTGATTTATCACATAACAAGCCATTATATAATGAGGCAGCACTGTACAGATGTTCCTTCCTTAGCGCGGTTTGCTGTAGCACGATATACTGTAGCTCTAATGTGGCACGATTTTGCGGAAGGAAATAAACATTCTAACGCGGGCACTGTTAGTGTAGCATGGTAATTTGAACTGGGCGGGCTGTGACGCTGTGAGTAACAAGACAGGGACGAAGAGGAGAGGGAACAGCCAGAGGAAGAGAAGGAGGTCTGACCAGCAGGTGAACCCAGCAGAGCTGAGTCTCTCAAGGAGTTCAACTTTGACAGCAGCCCTTCCCTTGCAAGAGGTAACGACGTGATTAAGCAGATCGTTGATGCAGTCAGCGTCTACAATCGCACACCGACCGAGTAAACCGCCAAAAAACAGTCAATGATCACTTGTTACGTTGCCAGACAAGCTACTACTGGTCTACAGCAAGAGGATATCCAGTGACAGCAGGATGAAGAGGCTATGGAGGACTTAGAAAGTGATGTTTGGAGTGTAGCTAGTGAAAAAGACTATGATGGATTTTAGTGTGTGATCCAGTCTCCCTCATCTCCAGCGATGTGTGTCTGCTCTTCTCCTCCATAAGGGATAGTACAATAAATAAAAATGTCCTGTATTGACGTAATTTATTTTTTATAACCATATTAATGCTTTTAAGAAGTTTAAATTTGGGGGTATAAAAAATTTTTGCACCATAAGGGGGGAAAAAGTGGACATCGGGCAGGGGTGCGGGAAGAAACGGGTTTTCAAGAGTCCCTCTAACGTGATATTTGCCTAAAGCGAGGTTGGTGCAGAAGCAAATGCCCACGTTAAGGAAGGATCACCTGTATTTTGTCAGGATTGTGCTACCATATTAATTTATTTAGTTTAGGTGAGATATTTTGAATAAAAGGGGAAGGGTACAGCCTTCATTGACTCCCATTCTGCCATATTAAGGTTTTCTTTCTGAGCTGAATAAAATCATGTTGAGATGGCATAAAATAGAATATAGAAAGACATAATTGGAATTTTATTTACATTGTTTATTTATTTCCAATAGGAGTTGGCTGAGTTTATGAGCCTGGCTCGACTAAATGAGCGACTTCGTGAGCCAACCCTGGCCCCAGCCTTCGAGGGCCTCCTGCCACGAGACAACCCACGCAACACACGCTTTGCGATCAATTTCTTCACCTCTTGTGGTCTTGGTGGACTAACAGATGACCTGCGTGAGTTTCTGCGTACTCAGGTGAGGCAGTAGTGACTGTGTACTTTGTATACCTGCGCTGTATATACCCTGTTTCCATGTTCTAACTCTATTTTGTATGTGTGTGTGTGTGTGTGTGTGTGCACGTTTATTTACATACAGTACAGTATAATTATTCCTCTGTACAAAGGAAAAGGGGAAGAAGAAGTGTGCGGTACTTATAGGGGCATTTGCGTTCTTAGTGTAATGGGAAAAGTATATGGTAGGATGCTTATTGACAGAGTTAGGGAAATAACAGAGGAACTAGTTGGAGAAGAACAGGGAGGTTTTAGGAAGGGAAAAGGTTGTGTAGATCAGATATTCATTCTTCGATCTTTAGTGGAAAAGTTTCTAGAGAAGGGAAAGAAGTTGTATGCAGCCTTTGGAGAAAGCATATGACAGGGTGGATGGATACAAGGATTTTAGAAAGTATTAAGAATATATGGAGTGGATGGGAAGTTGTTGAAGGCAGTGAAGAGTATGTATGAGGGTGCTAAGGCTGCAATGCGTGTGGATGGCAAACTGAGTGAATCTTTCCATTTGAAGGTTGAATTGAAATAAGGATGTGTCATGTCGCCATGGTTGTTCAGTCTGTACATGATGGGGTTATAAAAGAGATACAAGGTCAGGCAGTGAATGTTGGAGTGGCCCTAGTGAGAGAGGGCAGTGTTTGGAAACTCCCTGTACTGTTGTTTGCAGATGATACTGTGTTGTTTTTACAAAGGAATTTACATAGGAAACCAAACAGCAACAGACCCTCTGGTCCTTTCGAGGCTGCTTGTTACAGAGTAGGCTATGACTACAAGATCTATCTCTACATGCTGAAGGATAAGGATAGTAAAGCAAGAAGGCTTCCCCCACCTCCAAACCCTCCAGGAAAAAAGTTAGAATAACCACCAGGCAGCATGGAAAAACTGTCATGGAAATTTCATAGGAAATACTGGAATGGAAAGGTCACACTTTATACTACTTTCTGTAAGCTACCTGTCTGAGTAACATGAAAGAGAAAGTAATCAAATAAACTAATAGCTACGGTATGACATTATAAATGGGTACATTGAGTTAATGGAGCGTCAGTTGGCATAGCAACGTGAATACGGTAATCCCGTGGTCTCATTTAGACTCTGCGGTAATTCAGAAGATACAGATACACATGAATATAGCTAATTAATCCCTTGGTCTCGGTTGGACTCTGCGGGAATTCAAAAGTCACAGATACACATAAATATAGTAATCCCGTGGTCTCAGTTGGATCTGCGGGAAGCAACTTAAAACATTATCACCAAAACTACAAAAGTAAGTTATTCTGACAGAAAAAGAGTCAGCTGAGGATTCTCGTGCAAATACTTGTCTATTTTGGTTTTGAATGTCTTAATTGAGATACTGTTAACGGTATCTGAGGGTAATCTGTTCCAGATATTTACGACTTTGTTGAAAAAGAAGTATTTTGTTTCATGGGATTGGAAACGTTTTCCCATAATTTTGCAGCCGTTACTTCTAGTTTGTCTCGACCGGTCTATTTCAAAATATTTATTCATGTCTAAGTTGTCATATCCCTTCATGATTTTCAAAACTTCAATAAGATCACCTCGTAACCTGTGGTTCGTTAGGCTAAATAATTTAAGTTCCTCGAGGCGTTCCTCATATGGTTTGTTTCTAAGTCGTGGTATCATTTTTGTGATTCTTTGCTGTATTTTCTCTAATTTTTCTATATCCTTTCTGTAGAACGGAGACCAGAATTGCACACAATACTCAAGATGAAGGAGAGCTGCAAGGCTTGGTAGATGAGTTTGGGAGTGTGTGTAAGAAACGGAATCGAAAGGTGAATGTAGGGAAGAGTAAAGTGATGGTCTTCGAGAGAAGTGAAGTCAGTGAACGTACAGTGAGATTGGATGGGGAGGATATGGAGAATGTGAGTGCATTTAAGTACTTGGGTAGTGTGATGAGTAAGGATGGAAGTCTGGAGGGTGAAGTGCTTGAAAGGGTGCGACAGGGAAGGAAGGTTGCTGATTCGTTGAAAGCAGTGATAAGAAACAGGGAAGTGAGCATGGAAGTGAAAAAGTTGTTACATGACAGTATTGTGTTACCAACTCTAACATATGGAAGTGAAGCTTGGACCCTGTTGGAAGGACAGAAGTCAAGAGTGAGAGCAGTGGAAATGAGTTATTTGAGAGGAGCATGTGGAGTCACATGGAGAGACAGACTAACAAATGAGGAAGTGAAGGAGCGTTGTGGTGTGGTTGTGGACGTGATAGGAACCGTTAGAAGAAACACGTTAAGGTGGTTTGGGCATGTGGAGAGGATGGAGAGTGAAAGACTGACGAGGAGAGTGTGTGTGAGTGAGGTGGAGGGAGGGAGAGGGAGGGGGAGGCTGAGGATGAGATGGAGGGATGGAGTGGAGAGGTACACGAGAGAGGGGGGTGTGAGTTGGGAGCGGGGTAGTGAAATGGCGGGGGACAGAGCGACGTGGAGGCGATTTGTTTGTGGCCACCTCATGCGGGATTGAGGCGTCTGGCAATAGAGAGACAGTATTAGTATTACCTCCTTGTGTTATACAGGATTTGAGCTAAGCTTGTGTTGTCCCATATCCAGTGATATACAGTAAACCCTTCAGAAGTCAGACTATATGGGGCTTTAGGGTAGTTCAACTTACCAAATTTTCCGACTAACCAGAAATACAGTTTTTGCACAAAAAACTATATAACGTCTCCCCAATAGTTGCAGATTATGTGTGATTACTTTTAATTAACTCTAAACTTAAGAAGTATTTGTAAATCAGTAAAGATAACAGTTAAAACAAGTCAGTAAATGCCATTGGTTAGACTGGGATAGGAGGTTGCATAGGTGGAGGGGTGCAGCAGTCAGTTACAGTGCACCCCCACACTATGTGAATTCACACGATGCGAATCACCTACAAAGCGAGGTCAACCCAGAAAATGCTTATTTTTAATGAATGCGAAATCTGCGAATCGAACTTCCCAACATGTGAGTTGGCTGTATAATTCCAAGGCAAAAATGGACTTCCTGCCATTACTACGAGTGTGGGGCTGCACAATGCGAGTCAGTCACATGAAGGCAGGTGGCTGGTAATGATCCAGATTCAAAATGGTGGGCAGCTTGCCAGCTATCTGCATGCGATCTGCCCACTTTCCTGGGTAAACAAACACTTCTCCGTATTGCTGCGAGAACACATGTTGTACCTCGCATCCTGTGGTCCGTTTTAACATCCTAGCAGTACCCACCTGCTCATCTTGGTCTCAGCCGTCGACTTTGAAGGCTTTATGACACCTCCGTAAGACCTCAGCAATGACAGTGAGAGTAATGGGGCACCCCGCCCCACGGGGCAAGAGTAAATGCCCCGAGCCTTGAATACCCCCCCACCCCCCCCTCCCTTCTTAATAAGCCCAGAAGTCACTTAAATAAAGGTACATGGTGTTCTATTTGTTGTTTTATTTGTTAGTCCAGCTTGAAGTACTGTTAGACAAAGTATTAGCAGGCTAGAGTAGGCTGGAAGGGGACCCAGAGACCAAGCCCTGAGTGGGCTGTCCACCGTATACCATTTTTCCCATAAGTTCTTTGGTTTACACAATGCAAAATCATAGAATGCGAGGGTTTCTGCCACCCACAAACTCGCACTCTGTGAGGGTGCACTGTACGTAAAGTTCTGCACTTGTTTACTTCTCTTTACAATCAGTTGAACTAAAATGTATCACTTGAGATTTACGGTAGTAAACTAATATGTAGTAATTGCCATATAATAAACTGAAATTCAGCACTTGGATTATACGAAACTAAATGTAACCCTTTGAATTAACACTAAGGCGCACCTCGGCCAGAGTTCAACTTACTGGAAATTCTGCCTTCTGCAGGGTTGAATCGAGGTGTTACTGTAACTGTCCAATTTTGCTTTGAAAGTGTGGGTATTCTTTGCACAATTCACATTTTCACCCAAACTGTTTGATTATACAGTAATCTCTCATTTATCTGGACATAATAGAGCCAGAGGCATGTCCGGGTAGTGCAGCATCTGGATAATGAACACTATTCCCCTACCATATCCAGACTCTACATATATCAAACCTCCAACCTATGCCTAACCTATTTGTTCAGTACCTGTGCTTCATTTGGCAGTGTTTTCTGGTCATTTAGGCATATTTAGACATCAAAACACACAAAGGAATATCTAAAGTAATACTAAACACCAAGAAAACCATACAGAAAAAACCACTGAAAACCAAAAAACACTCTACCTACGCATTACTGTTTACAGTAATCCCTTTAAGACCTGGATGCTCAAATCTCAATACCTCAAGTCCCAGACATTTGGGCTTCAGCCCTTGGGAGAAAAAAAAAAAAAACGATATACAGTATGTTCATCCCTACTTTAAATTAGCCGCACGGTGACGGACAGCTGTGTTTTGGCGCGTAGTTCTGATGTCCGGTAGAGCACCCCTGCATTCTCCCCAGTTCCCGCCTACCTACCGTGTGACTGCACACTCTTCGCCACAGCTGCCCATGTGCTCATTTTTGTGATTAAACACTGAATAAACTGCAATACCTCACCACTAGACCACATGGGAATTTACAGTGGTGTGCAGTGTTAAGAAATTAGAATTCAGAGTGCAAAGGATTAAGTGCAGAGTGCAACACTTGCATGGCACAGGTAAGAACAGAATGTGCAGTGATAAACAATAATTCACAGTGCAGAGGATTAAGTGCAGCACAATACTGGTTTACTGTACATGCTTCAAATTCACCTTCACCACTGTCTGAGCTATAGAGGAGGCGGATTAATCTTCGTGACAGCCACGGACGTGTCGTAAGTACCCGGTATACTGCTAAATATTGTCCATACTCACTTCTGATTTCTCATTCTCTGGTTCCTTTTCATTTATTTCATGGTTTCTCCCCTTTATTTGTGTAAATAAGGTCCTAAATAGGTGCTGTGCATGTCTGGTAGGGAGTTACTTAGGTGGCTTTCAAAGTTAGGTTGGGTTGGGATCTATAAGTACCTGTCCATGGGCATTTTTCCCAAGTCCCGGACAAAGCCAAGTTCCGGAAGGTGCTTTGGCTCTATTACGTCGGATCTTGGAGGGATTACTGTATACAGTACCCCTCCTTAACCTATCGCGTCTGGCATATGTTCCTTCCAACCCTTCTCCCAGCCGTGCATTCCTGAGAAAATCGTCTATTTTTAAACCTTCATATCTCAGCTAATACTTAACCAGAAATAAAAAACTGAGTGTCATAATACTTATCAATCGTTCGACTTAAAACTGATGGCCCCAAATTGTCCGTGAAGGGTGTTTAGTCAGAGAGAGTAAGTGGGGAAAGGTGCAATTTTTGTTGTTTTTTTGCCAGTGTCCATATGCATGGCAGATGTGCAGTGACACAACTTAGGCTTATACTAGCCATCCACAATAATAACATTTCCAGAAGACTGCAGTCCACCACAAACACCATTTCCATGTATGTTTCTCAAAAATGTAGCAGGAGTGCTGCTATGAGTCTGGTAGCCATAGCAATGACCTTGAGGTAGGCTGCCTTAGGTACAGGCACATGTGTTTGCTTGCCTCACTTTCACTACTACTGCCTTACACACACACACACACACACACACACACACACACACACACACACACACACACACACACACNCAGGAGTGCTGCTATGAGTCTGGTAGCCATAGCAATGACCTTGAGGTAGGCTGCCTTAGGTACAGGCACATGTGTTTGCTTGCCTCACTTTCACTACTACTGCCTTACACACACACACACACACACACACACACACACAGGAAGTGTACAAATTACTGGAAACTCAAGATGTAAGGAAAGTCCCAGGACCAGATGGAATTTCAAATTGGGTACTGAAGGAATGCAGAGAGCAACTGGCAGATAAGATTCACAGTTTAATTGTGTGTTTGCTGGAAGAAGGAAAAGTGCCTCGGGAATGGAAGAGAGCAAATGTGGTACCAATTTACAAGGGAGAAAACAAGGAAGAACCCCTAAACTATAGACCAGTGTACCCAACCAGCATGGTTGCAAAATTGTGCGAGACGATTCTGAAAGATAGGTGGATAAAATATCTGGAAGAGATGAATATTTTGACTGAAAGTCAATTTGGATTCAGAAGTTGAAGGTCATGTGTTTCCAACTTGTTGAGCTTTTACTCAAGAGCAATTGATGTGCTACAGGAGAGAGACAGTTGGGTGGATTGTGTATATTTAGCATTTGGAGAAGGCCTTTGACAAGGTACCCCATAAGAGACTAATGTGGAAATTAGAGCATATAGGTGGATTGAAGGGTAACCTCCTGGAATGGATGAGAGACTTTTTGAGAGACAGACAAATGAGGACAGTAATAAAGGACAGGACGTCTGGATGGAGAGAAGTAACAAGTGGTGTCCCACAGGGCTCGGTGTTGACGCCAGTAATGTTCCTGATTTACGTAAATGATATGGTAGATGGAGTGAACAGGTATGCAAGAAGTGTTTGCTGATGATGCAAAGATCTTGAGGAAAGTACAGGTTGAAGGGGACTGTAAAATGCTGCAGGAGGATCTGGATAGGATACATGAATGGAGTCGGATGTGGGAAATGAAATTCAACTCTAAAAAATGTAAAATACAGTACTGGAAATGGGTAAAAGCACCAAGAGACCATCACTGAATTATATGATGGGTAATGAACCAATCACAAAAGCGAGAGAAGAGAAAGATTTAGGAGTGCTGGTCCAGGATAGTTTGTCACCTGAAAAACACATTATCAAGATTGTTAGAGAGACATATAAACTCCTGACCAACATATGAGTGGCATTTCATTACATGAATGGAGAGATGATGAAAAAACTGATAGTGGCCATGATCCACCCCAGGTCAGAATACGCAGCAGTAGTGTGGTCCCCACACAAAAAGAAAGATATAAACAAGATTGAAAGAATACAAAGAACAGCAACCAAGATGGTCCCCAGTCTGGCAGATCTGTCATACAGTGAGAGGCTAGAAAGGCTGGATTTGCCATCCTTAGAGGAAAGGAGAGAGAGGGGTGACATGATTGCAGTGTTCAGGACCATGATGGGAGTAGATAAAATTGACAGAGAAGATCTGTTTTTATGGGATAAGAGAGCAAGAAGAGGACATGGACTGAAACTGAAGAAGCCACGCTGCTTGAAGGACATCAAGAAGTATAGTTATCCGTATAGATGCATAGACCTGTGGAATAGACTGGACAATGAGATTGTCCAGTCTAAAAACTTAACCGAGTTTAAAGCAAAATTTGACTTACTGAGAAAAAGAGACGGGACCCCACGAATGTAGCTCATTTCCTGTATATCACAATTAGGTAAATACAATTAGGTAAATACACACACACAGATGTGTGTTTGGCTTGCATTGTCACTTGATTCTAGCACCGCTTTGCCACTAGAAGTCTGGATATTACAACAACTGCTACAAATACTACAACTACAGTACTATTACTACTTCAGCTACCACTAGTACAACTACTACTACAACTAACACTACTACTATTACTGCCACTACTACTACAACTACTACCACTAATACTACAACTACTACTACTACTACATAAAACCTGAAAAAAAGGTATTGTGAACAAAATAGTTATTTACGTTATTACATAATCAAAAATATTTTCCACTATAACAATTTTTTTCCTGTGATTTAGACTTTTTCATCATAATAAATATACACACACGAAAACTTTCATCAAAAAATAAGGCACTGATTTCATCATGAAACAATCTTTTTGCTTCCATTATTCACATAAATAGAGCGGTGGCGCGAGGCACCGCATTTCCTCCCTCCTCCCTCCCTTTCTCCCCTCCACTATATTTTCTACTACAACAAATTTTTTTTCCTGTGATTTAGACTTTTTCATCATAACAGACATACACAAAAACTGTCAGTAAAAAATAAGGCTACTGATTTAATCATGAAACAAACTTGCTGCTTCCATTATTGATGTAAATAGACATTGGTGGCACGAGGCTTGACACACCACATTTCCTCCTCTCTCCTCCACCTTCTCCCTTTCTCCACTCCCTACCTCCTCTTCCATCTCCTCATCCTTGCCAACATCCTCCTCTCCAGGATCGTCAATACCCTCTGAACCATTTTCATCACTGAAAATAGTAGATGAACGTACAGGGGGAAATGTTGGGCACATAGTGGAGGACTCACATCCTCAACCCTCCTCATGCGATGCATAAATATCAACATTTATTATGGCGGTTGCCTTCCTGAAAGAAAGTCACTTTCTGCACTCACAAATGGTGATTGTCACGTCGAGTTCTCTCCCTGTCGCACTTTCACTAAGGCCTTTTCTTTTCTGGCCTTTGAACTTCATTGGTGTTGAAGTCGGCAGCTGCGGGTGCTCAGCTAAGGATCCAGACACAGGGAAACTTTTTTTTTTTTTTTTTTTTTAATGCAAGGAAGAAGGAACCAAAGGCCATGGGCCCACATACTGTTCTTTCCAAGAAAAAGCAAAAACAATACAAAATAGAGCCGAATTTAAGATCCATTCATTTTGAGATGCCTGGACACACTGCGATTGAAAGACTGGAGATCATAGGAAGTAGGGAATACAGACAGAGGAAGACAGTTCCAGAGCTGACCAGTTGCATAAATGAAGGACTTGGAGTAACAGTTAACTCTTGCATTAGAGAGTTGGATAGAATAAGGATGAGAGTTTGTTGCTAGACGGGTACTACGTGCCTGTCATAGAGGTGGAGGGATGCAAGCATACAGTTCAGAGGAACAGTGACCGTTGAAGTAGCGGTAGAAGAGAGATAAAGATGCAACAGTGCGGCGAAGAGACAAAGGTTGAAGGGAATCAGTAAGAGGAGGAGAGTTAATGAGAAAAAAAGCCTATGACTTCACCCTATTGAGAAGAGCTGATGTGGGGAGCCTCCCCACACATGAGAGTTATACTCCATACACGGGCGAATAAAACCCGTGTACAAGGTCAACAACTGTGCAGGGGTAAAGAAAGTTCGGAATCGGCTTAGCACACTTAATCTCTTGGAAGCAGATTTCACAAGAGATGTAATACAGTATGTTCTTTCCAAGACAAATCTCGAGAGAATGAAACCCCAAGCGTGAGTCTATCGATTACGGACGTAAGCAGGTAACTGAAGCATTACTCAGATGCGTGCAGGAGGGTTGCCAGTGGCTGTGTGTGGTGAAAATAACCCGCAAAATATTCAAACAATCTGCGAAACACTAAATCATGTATACATGTCACCCGGACGTCCCCGGGTGGTCACATATGCATGTCTCCCAGACGTGATGGGTTAATTTTAGCAGCGTTTTTCGGTTATTCTGTCATATTTTGACATCAAAGCATGCATAGGATTATCCAAAATAATTTTCAACACCAAGAAAACCATACAAGAAAACACTGAAACCCCCAAAACACCCTTCCTATACCCCACTGTATGTTTTTTTTTTTTTATGCAAGGAAGAAGGAACCAAAGGCCACAGGCCTGCATACTGTTCCTTCCAAGAAAAAGCAAAAACAATACAAAAGAGAGCCAAATTCAAGATCCGTTCAATTCGAGATGCCTGGACACACTGCGTTTGAAAGACTGGAGATCATAGGAAGTAGGAAATACAGACAGAGGAAGACAGTTCCAGAGTTGACCAGTTGCATAAATGAAGGACTGGGAGTGACGGTTAACTCTTGCATTAGAGAGTTGGACAGAAAAGGGATGAGAGTTTGTTGCTAGACGGGTACTACGTGCCCGTCGTAGAGGTGGAG
>JAGKTI010001091.1:0-31075 GCA_018397915.1 Birgus latro
GTGTGTGTGTGTGTGTGTGTGTGTGTGTGTGTGTGTGTGTGTGTGTGGCGTGTGCGTTTGTGTGTGTATCCTATTTCGCCGTGTAATGACAGCTGAGATCTGAAATGTCACGTAGAGGCGACTCCACTGGCTTCCATACCCCTATACCTCCTACACCCCCTCTCCCTCACCCTTCTGTTCTCTGATTCACCCTCCCTATTTATTACTCATACTAACCAGTAAGCCTTGGGCTTGAAGCAATAATTATTAATACATGGTAAATAAAGAGACGGTAGGGAGGGGCAAGACGGTGACCAAGCGGAGTCCGGTACGTCGTCATAACAGTTTAGGGGCTCCATCATGGACGTGTCATCTGTGTTAGCTTGGACGTCTTCGGAGGAATTCCATTAATCATCATTGGCCGCCCTTTGACCAATCAGATCAGAGCGCCAAGATAAAGATCACCTGCCATTGGTCGAAGTGATAACCACCAGACGCTCCTTCGACTCCCGGCTGGTACTGTGTGATGGCAACACACTTTTGGAACAGACTCAGTATTATTCTTTTATATTATTTTTTACTGGCCTGACACACACACAAAGTTTGGATTATTCTCTGGCATTAATCTCTCCCTCGCGTGGACGCAGACATCTCTATTATTTATGCAAAGTTGGGATTATTGTCAAGTCACACAGAGCGCGCCGAAAGTTAAATACCGGTTGGATTTCCCGGCGCGGCTCCACTTCGGCGCTGACTTACACCTCTTGTATTGTGTCTGGCTCCTGTCGTTTCATTGTTGTCGCCCTGTCTGCCCACACTTCCCCCCTGTCACTTACCCACTCTGCTCCTGTCTCTCGCTGTCTCATGGCTGCCGGGCTGTCAATGGTCGCCGAAAGCTATAGTTCCGTGTCTGCTGTTATCAGAGGCTGTATATATTACCGTCTCTGCTGTTGCTCTGCTTATTGTTGGGCTGTCTAGTGATGCTGTTTTACCTGCTGCTTGGTGTTTTTTTGTACTTATGTTTGCTTTTGTGCTTTATTTGTTGTCGTCCGTTTCTTAACTGCTGTTGCTGTCTCCTTACTGTTTTCTGTTTTTGTCTGCTGTTTCCTTACTGTTGTCTGTTTCCATATTGCCTGCATCTTTAATATTGTTTGCATTCTCGACTGTTGTCTCCTTTCCTGTTCTTAACTATGTTTCTTTATTGCTCTTAACTGTTGTCTCTTTATTGTTCTCTTGATGTCGTCGTTACTGTTATCTGCTTCTTGACTTGTTTTCTTTAATATCTGTTTATTTACTGCTGTCTTTTTTACCATTCTTTACTGTAGTCTGCGTCTTGCCTTCTCTTTTCTGTTGTGTTTCTTTTCTGTTGTTAGCCGCTTAATCATTGCTGTCTTCTCTACTGTTATCTGCCTGTTTTTGTTGTTTCTGGTTGTCTTCTTGTACTGTTTTCTGCTCTTAATTTCTTTGGCGTCTGTCCATGGCCACAGTGCCTGGTGTTTCTCTTCATTTGTTCTCTCTCTCTCTCTCTCTCTCTCTCTCTCTCTCTCACACACACACACACACACTCCATCCTTGAACCATTTCCCTTCACAAACTTCCTAGTACCAATGCCCCTCCTAATCATNTTTGCGTTCGCCCACGCTCACACTCCCTCGCTCTCCCCCTCTCTCTCTCTCTCTCTCTCTCTCTCTCTCACACACACACACACACACACACACACACACTCCATCCTTGAACCATTTCCCTTCACAAACTTCCTAGTACCAATGCCCCTCCTAATCATTATTCCTGTCTTCTTTTCTTTGCACTCCTACCACCAACGAGCTTGTAATCATAACCTCTGTTTCACTATTAAAGCCCAAATGCTCGTTAAAAATGTCCAAGTACTCGTCTCACCATGAAACAGATAATTAAATCGTTACACCCTCTTAAAACTACACTAGAGGAACATAACAAGTCAATATGCTGTTTGGTTCTACAAGTGGTTCAGGTGGGTAATGGTCTGACCTGCTTTTAGTACTCATAACTCTAAGCTAATCTATCTACCCATTGTTCGACGTCGCATCCTATGAGAGGTTAGCCTAAGTATAAAATGTTTTCGTCAGACCTTGAGGTAGCCTAAACAAAGGGAATCTCTAAGTATATCTGTCTGCATTTATACTCTTTTGAGTTTAACTTGGTTTAAAATTCCCATCTCTCCATGTTGAATACTGAACTGTATCAATACATTAATACTGGAATATGATGCTAGTTTGCAGAAATTCTTTGGCCAGGATGTATAGGCATATGACTGTCATATTCTGCCAGAGCGGTGTGAAATAAGCTGTAAAAGATGAAAATCTGGACCAAATCATAGTGAAAGAACTATAGTAACGATCCCTACGACGCACCACTCCCCCTCATACTCTCTCTGCCTTGTTTCTCCACCTTATTCCTGGCCTTCCTCTGTTCCTACTAGTAATACTGTTCCAACAATACTTTCCATAAGTCAGTGTAAATAACAGAATTCTGTAAAATGTAATGAAATGTGTGGACGATAAGAATGGAAAAATTAATTCCAATGCTGTCAAACAGATTGGGTCAGTATTTTCTTTCATTGTTATCCACAATCATCCTTAACAGCGCTGTGTACGCAAGTAACTGGTTACCAGTTCTTCAGGTCTAGTCACCATGTATGCAAATAAATGTTACAGAACCAGAATTTGACAGTGTGATCCATCTGACACAAAACTAAATGGAGATGAGTACTCGCAGGATAACTAGGCGAGATGCAGAATACACTTACGAGAACATGAGTCGTTACACCTCCACAGTATAGCAAATTTTATTGAATTTCAGAAACTGCCTGAATCTAAAACCGACATGATTACTTTCTTCTGGCTGCAAATACGACTGCGCACGATTAACATTTCCACGGAACAACATTTTGCCAAGAGTCATTTCTCGTCAGCTCCGGAGATTTCTTAACAGTTTATTTCTCAGTGTTGACGTTAATAGGCTTTTGTACGTTATCTATGCAGTTTTTACATTCAAATTCAATAAATAACATACGAGAGAATACTAATGTGTTAATGCAAAGTAAATAATTGAGGAACAGGTACCAGAATACCTTTCATGTTGATATAAATACCACCCCAAGACACAACTGTTGCGTAGTACTACTCTGAACAAAGATTATCCCATTCTCGACGACGTATTTCCACTATTACCCTTGCTGCCTTTAGACATGCTGTAAGTTTAGGAGAGTTCTCAGACTGCAGAAGTTAGGTATATTCATTAATCCCTTCTTTGCAAGAGATCTTCACAATGCTGAATAAAACTGTCTGGGAGTAGAAAGAATAGAAAAAAAAAACCGGATGAATGGAGACAAACCAGCACTCACCTGGAAGGGCAACACCTGCAGCAACCTTGGGGCCCAGAGATTTGCACTTGTTTCACTTTTACACCACCACAGATGGTCATTACAGGTTATGAGGGCAAGGTGGAAGCCGCTACGACGGTGCTGATGGCCTGGAGTAAAACATGAATACGGTGATAACCAAGACGGAGACATACATATCACAAGGTTATGTACTATAGTTGTAGTAGGTCTGTGGTGGGTGTGTGTGTGTGTGGGTGTGTGTGTGTGTGTGTGTGTGTGTGTGTGTGTGTGTGTGTGTGTGAATTGTTACAAATTATCATATACTGAAGTATAAAAGGGTAAATGGTCAGAAACTATGAAACAGTAATAAACAGAACTATCAGAAATTGTTGTATATACAAAGAGGAATAAGTAAAATAATGACATTAAATTTAAAAACAAAATAGAAATCGGGCACTAGTCGTAAATTGCAATATAAAAAGATGAAAAATGATTGTCTATCTATCTACATACATACATCCACATACCTGGTACATACATATTGATTTTGCAGATAGTGGTAAGAAATAAAATATATACAAAAACAGAAAAATCAAAAATAAGAAAGTAGTCGAGCATAAGAATATGGAAAACAGAGTCGGAAATAAGAAATGATGGTGATGAAAAAAGGATGAGCAGAAAGGGAATAACTGTAATTTGGAATGCATCAAAATAAAGTCAATATTAAAGTGGCAAAAGAGGGGAGAGACGATCTCTAATAAAAGTTAACTGTTTCCAAGACTTGGTGTCAACATTTCTTACGATCTTTTATAAATACGACTCAGGCGAAGGCTGGGTGAGGGACACGCTGGTGCTGAGGTGAGTCTGGGATAAAGGTGGTAAAGGTAAGGGAGGCAAGGTAAAGAAGACGAAGGTAAAAGTAAAGGTGGAAAGGTAAAGGAGGTAAAAGTAAAGGTAAATTAAGCGAGGTAAAGAAAGCATAGTAATGGAGGTAAAAGTAAAGGTAGAGGATATGAAAGGGCGTAGAGGTAAAAAAAGCAAAGTAAAGAAGGCAGTGTAATGGGGGTAAAAGTAAAGGTAAATGAGGAAGGGTAAAGGTAAAAAAGGTAGAGTAAAGGAGGTAAAAGAAAAAGGTAAATGAGACGGAAAAAAAAAAAAACAGTACAGGAGGTAAAGGTAAAGTGAAGGAGGTAATAGTACATTAAAGGTAAAAGACGGGAGGTAAAGGTAAAGGAGGTAACGGTAAATGGGACGAGGTGAAGATAAAAATAAAGGGAGCACGGTAAATGTAAATGAGACGAGGTAATGAAGGCACAGAAAGTGAAGGACACAAAGCAAAGGACAACTGGTACTGAGGTGAGGCTGGAGTGAAGGAGATAAAGGTAAAGGAGGCAAGGTAATGGTAAATGAAGCAAAGAATGAAATGAAGGTAAAGTAAAAGCAAAGAAGGTAAGAGAGAGAAAGTGAAGGCAAATGTAAAGATGGCGATGTAAAGGTAAAGATACTAGACGCAAAGGATGAAAAGTAACGTCATAAGAAAAGGAGACAAGATGGTCTTAAAGATGAAAGAGGTAAAGGAGAAAAATTAAAGGACACACCAGTACTAAAGTCTGGCTGGGGTAGCAACAACTTCTCAGATCAAGTTTCAGTGACCGCTCTTCACCAATGATCGTAAATCCGTGTAACCTTTGAACTCGACGATTTATCCCACGGTGATGTGTCCATCATCGTATCCCCCATCCCCTTCTACAGCAACCAACCACCGCCACTTTGGTCCCGGGTCCCTATGATTCGCAGTCTCGTAGCCTTACCAGTTGATACCTTGAACCACACTCTCGACACCTTAGGATGCTCTCTAACAGCTTTTCCTTTCTAGTTAATTTCTGTATATGGCACGTTATTCAATTCTACGTTTTTAATTTTCATTTTTATTTAGAGGGGACAATTTTTCAGGCTTTAAGCCTTTGTGTGTGTGTGTGTGTGTGTGTGTGTGTGTGTGTGTGTGTGTGTGTGTGTTCAGATGTCAGTATTAACGAAAAAATCCAAACAGATTATTGCGATAAAATAGGCAAAATAATTAGCTACGGAGAGGTGTTAGAAATCCTCGTAAGCCGAAGAGAATACAGACCCTTGTAGCCTTCGAGAATGAACTTTACGATTGAATGTTTGAATATGGACAGATAAACACGTAAACATACTTGATGTTTATATATCTGAATTTTTTTTTGTACGTGAACACTGTTCATATGCCTCCAGAAAAATGTCATATACGTGAGCACCTCGCTTTCTATGTCCTCTTATACTGTACCAGTATTTGCCCAAAATGTATCTAATTTATATCTGAAACCCTTATACGTGAATATAAAAAATCCTGGGGGCCTACATCATCGGGCACTTACATATTTGCCCAAAATGTTTATCACTATCATCACTGATATCATCATAACCGTATTTCCCACTGTTGTTTGGGGTGAATAAATTTCTATATATGTGAAGTTTCACATACTTGACCATTATCCACATTCCTGTACGTTTAGACAATCGAGCCCTTAAACACCTGTCCAAAGACAGACACTACGTAATGAAATCCTGTATACGTAAACACTTAAATTCATGACCACCAAATAAGTACCTCAAAAATTTGTACATATCTGAAATTATTTTTGCAAACACTTTGATACGAACTCATCTTTACCTCAGAAGTCTACATTACATAATGTGACACCATACATATACACGGAAAACTACATTTTTTGAGCCGTCTTACACAAACCTAATATGCTTCTTATAATACAATCATAACCATCGTCATTTTAACCTTATTTTTCAGTTTTATATGGGGTAAATATGACCACATACATGAACTCTTAAAAGGTCTGTGTTTGTATTTGAAATCTTATATACACCTTTGTTCATATGCCTGCCCAAATTTTATAATAATCTGAACTCAAGTACATAAACACTTTGACATATACTCAAAACATCTATAATGTGAAGTCTTATTGTGCGTACATGAACAACTAGATACTCGAACGCTCATGCACTTATTCAAAATACCTCCTACAGTAGCCTACGTATCTGAAAGCTTATATACAGTACATGAAGAACTAGACACCTGCCAAAACTTATATATCTGGAATCATTGCCGTAAAGAACCAAGATACTGGAACGCTCATATACTCAGCCAAAACACAACCACCGTGCATAGCTACAGCAAGATTTACAGCCCCGGAGCCCATCATCAGTCTGTCAGTGGCCGGCTAAAAATATCACACTCTTGCCCTCTGTTGACATGATACGAGTCGCCATCTTTTGCCCACCAGCCCTGGGGCATCCTTATGGCCCATTATGAGGGTCCCAGATGGAGGAGAAACGACCTTAAATGTTTTCCCGCGTACGGCCCCACTTCCCCTGGCGGTGGGAATTTGAATGTCAGGGATCGAAAACATCTGGTATTCGTATGATAGTTTCAGATACCCAAAACCTTATTCATGCCGCGGGTTTATAGGCATTTTATGGCCATTCCAATCCCTCCCTGACTTGAATGATATTACCAAGAGACGACTATTGTAATAGTGGCACTTTTTTTCCTTTGATCATTATTTTTGTTGATTTCTGGTTCAGGGAAGAAAAAGTAAAACTTCAGCTATTGCCAGAATGACAAGACGATGAGAAGGAACAGGAACAGCAACAATAAAAACAACGAAGGTGAGGATGAAGAAGACTGAAAGTGAAAAGTGGAAGAGGAGGAAGATAAGGACAAAATGGAAAGTAAATGGAGAAACAGAAAATGAGCAGAGGGGCAGAAGGCGTAAAAGAAGAAAGGGAAGGAGTGGAAAACGAAGCCAGACAATACAACGGTAACTAACAACTACCAGCAGGCTATCAAAATTATCATATCTATCTAAGCTGTTATTTATGCCGGCACTAATTCGTCTACAAAGCCAAAACAACCATTTCAAATACCTACAAATACCTCGCTAATTAAAATTCCTCCGACTGCCACAGCTGTCATAACTACTTCAAAGTACAGAAGAAGGAAAGACGGGAAGAAGGTAAAAAGTAGGAAGGAAAAGGGAACGGAGGAAACAGAACAGGAGGGCGACGGAAACGAAATGGATGAGATGGAGGGGTTGGAAGAAGATAGAGAATACAATAACTAATAATAACTACCACCAGGCTTTTCAAAATTATCCTGTCTATCTGCGCTGTTATTTATGCAAGCACTAATTTGCCTACAAAGCTGAAACAACCACTTCCAGTACCTACAAATACCTCGTTAATTAAAATTTCTGCGACTGTTACAGCTGCCCTTATCACCTGATTTGTGTGTGTGTGTGTGTGTGTGTGTGTGTGTGTCCGACAATGGGCATAGGCTTCACAGCCTGCTATCAAGGCCCAGCTGCCCTTATTACCTGAAATTGCAAAAGACGAGAGAAAGAAGGTAACAAGTAGGAAAGAAAAGGAAGGAGAAAAACGAAAAAGGACACGAGGGTGAAAGATGAAAAGAGACAAACAGGAAAAGTGAATACAATAACTACCAAGATATTAAAATGATCATACCGATATATACTGTTGTTTATAAGAGCACTAATTCGCCTACAAATAATAATAATAATAATTAAATCCCTACAAACACTTCGTTTATCAAAATATTCTCTGCCTACAACAGCTGCCACATTCACCTCAAAATACAAATCTACAACACTTACTATCATCTATTAACCGTTCATGGTCAGGACAGCTCCAGTACTCTTTAAATAAATAAATAAATGTGAGTCTTCGGGCTAAAGAAGTTAACGTCTCTAGTCTAGGCTGGAGGCCTTACATCAGGACAAACGCCCAAGAGGCCAAACCGTCTCATCTGCACATAAAATCAAGCTGCCCTTAAATAACATTCGTGACATTTACCCTTCCAGCTCATCTCATCTTTTTACTTTTGAAAGTCTAGCTGTCGTCGTCGTCATCAGCCACTGAGGTCCACTGCAGGACCGGCCTATCCCTACCGAAGCAGGGACGATACAGCCATGTATCTCTACCCAGTGGCTTAGGCTGTCTGGTAGAGACTTTATGTAGGGTGAGAAGTGCTTGTTGAGTGTAACAGTTGTGTTGTAGTGGCTTTGGATGTGTGTGTAGTCTGTGAACCAAGTGTAATCGGCCCGCCTTAAGCTGATTGGGAGCAAGCATACTAGTATGCGACACTGGTTCAACCACAGCACCCCTTGTGTCCGCCAAAGTGGTCAGTGGCTTAGTGAACGCTTCCCAAAGTTTTTACAACTTTGGCAGGAGGCGAACCCGCGCCCACCAGCGTGCGAGACGCACACTCTGGCCCTGTACCACAGAGGCTCCTGTAACTCCTTGAATATCCCGTTTGGTTACATACAGACAGCAAGACAGACAGGGATAAATAAACAGATCGATAGATACAACTGGATTTACTGACAGATTATAGATCAGCATATACAGTATTATAAAAGATAACGTCTGTCTGCCTGTCCTCTATGGAAATCGAGGGGGATGGATAAAGAACTCTCTGAACGGCTCTAATAACTTTTTACGGCAACGTACTATGGATGTGTAAATAACAACTGAACAGAGCCTCTGTGGTACAGTGGTAAAGTGTGCGTTTTCGTACACTGAAGAACGAGGGTTTGCGCCCCGCCAAGGTGATAAACTTTGGGAGCATTCTTCCAACCAAGTACAGCTTTGGCGGACATAAGGGGTGCTGTGGTTTAACCAGTGCCGCATACTATAAAGTATGCTTGCGCCCAGTCGGCTTGCACGGGCCGATTACGCTTGGTTCACAGACTACACACGCATCCAAAGCCACTCCAACACAACAATCACACTTACAAGCACTTCTCACCCTACATACAATCTCTGCAGAGCACCACATGGTGTACTGAAGCCTGATACACCAAAAATGAAAGAAATATTTTGCGAAATGTTGCTAAAATTACAAAACGGTTTTTCCTTAGTGTCCCTCTGCTAGTCCAGTATGAACTACACGATTTTCGGTACATCTAACAACACTTTTCGGAGCGTCTGAAAGAATTAAACCAGGAGAATGGCGTGGGCTGGGCAGACAGAAACTCACATGTAAATCTTAGGGTTGAACTCAGAGAATGCAATTCAGATTAACTAATGAATCATATAATCTGTATATACCGTATAAAGAAGCGAATGTTTCACCTGTCTGCCTATTTGCTCTCTATGGAAAATGAGAAGGATGCATATATCTCTCTAAACAGCTCTACGAGGTGTATCTTTTCACGCCAAATTTACCTGTGTCCATTACAACTGCTAAAGTGGCGCCCCTGATGGTCAAGATTAAAACTATTCAGAAATAATCGTCAACATGGTGGAAACATGGTAACCCATTACCGCATTTTTTTTTTTTTTTTACCATATTATTGTTAGCTACAACGGGTCGGATGGGTGGACGGATTGGTGAGGGCGTCAAAGTGAGCAGGGTGGGTGGACATGGTTGAGTGGATGGGTAAGATGTGGTGGTGCAAGGTAGATGAAGTGGGTGGGTGGGTTGGGTGTGTATGGTGAGGCAGCATGGGTAGGTGAGAAGGTGGGCAGGCTGGCTGGGTGAGTGTGGGTGAGAGGATGGATAGGTAGGGTAGGTAAGTAGGAGTGGATGGGTGAATAAGCAGGATGGGTGGGAAGGGTTGGTGAGTGGGTAGGAAATAGGAAAATAGGTCTACAGCAGGAACAGGTCCATGGCAAATGAGTAAAATAGGACCCCGGGGGTCTTCTCCCACAGATGAAGTAGCCATCAATGCCGGTATGGACGATTATAGGGTTTTACCCGGACATTGCCGGGTACCCCTGCTAATAACAGATACAAAGAGGCAGGAAAGCAAGGATGAAGCATAAGGAAGGGTACAGCAAGGAAGCAGATTTACAAGTGCTGTACACTGAGGATGACAGCAATGAATAGAGAGGTGAGCAATGATGTAACAGTTGAGACATGGCAACATTGTGTTACCCATTTTAATGCAAGGAAGAGAAGCTTGGACTTCTTTTGCTGGAAGGACACTCGCCACAAGTGAGAGGATTGGAAATAAGTTACTCTGTATGAAAGCAGCATATAAAGTTACATGCCAAGACAGACATACAAAAAAATAACTTTGTGGGCACTATAATGTTGATATGGATGTGCCAAGTCTTAAAAATAACTAAAGATGGTTTGACCATGTGGAGAGAATGAAGAGTGAGAGACGTCTAAAAGAGTGTTTGACAGTAAATTGGAGAGGGAGAGGAGTAGGGGGGAACTGAAGAGACAGTGGAGTGATGAGTTGAAAGTATTTGAATGATGAAGGTGGAGTTAGAGGGAAGGCAACTTGATGGCACTGGACAAGGTGACATGCAGGCAATCTGTTTACAGCTACCCGTTGTGAGAAGGCATGCACTTAAAGACAAACAAATACACTATCTCAACAGTTAACCCCTTCAGTACAATAATTTTTTCCACACTTGTCATCATATTCAGCAAGAAACACCATTGACTAATCCCTTCACTATTACGGTACTCTCCTTAACTTCATGTCTGGTAGCAGCAAGGACAAAATAGTCGAAACTCTCAGGCTGAAGTGGTTAAATGGTCAACTACAAAGTCATTATATGATGTGTTGGGTGACCCGGAAGCAATTGGCAACCCACAAATTACTGGCCAAGGTATTGCTGGAGTAATCACAGAGTGGCCCTCTAAGTGCTTATTCTTTTCATTTCATTTTGTTTATAGACTCCAACATGCATGCATGTATCAGCCTTGGTCGCCTAATGGTGGCTCTTCATTCTGCTCGATCTCTGGCAGCCTCCCTATTCAGTCCCTTGTCCGAGATCGCACTCTATGACTTCGTCCCACATCTTTTTTCGGTTTGCCTCCTGTACCCCCACCCCCAGCGTTCACAGTTCTCACTTACTGTATCCAATTGTCATCCATCGTCCTCTCCATATGCCCAAACCATCTCTATCTACCCTCCTGATCACAGCACCAATACACTCCAATCCCATCCTTCCTCTTAACTCTTCCATTGTAACCTAGCCCCCCCCCCCCAAGGCCTCACATTCAAGGATGCACTGCACATCCACATAATCATTGCCATTTCTGTACGTTTCAGCCTACGAATATCCTCTTCCTTTACTGCCCAGGTCTCACTACCATAGAGCATTACGCTCATAACACATGCCGCATACAAAGATCCCATAGCACGGAGGGAGAGTCATCTCATTATCAGGAGAGACAGCTCCCTGAACTTCATCCAACCACTAGTCAGAGCAGTAACAAAACTCTTCCACACACTCAAGAGACTCACCAGCAAGATAAATCCTTTCGTGCCTGACAATCTCCACACGTTCTCCCTGATACACCGCAAACATGAAATCGGCATTATCTCGAAGTCTGCCTCTAATATCACTATATCTCTTCTCCACCCACTTATCACAAATACTGAACAAGCCACACATGGCCACTCTCCCTCTTCTCTGACTGTACAGTACTGCCACCAGCCCTAAATACCATCACTTTTGTTTTATCTATATTTACTCTTAAGTCCTTGTGCCCCATTCTATCTCTCCACTTCTGAAATCTTTCTCAACCTTCCTTTCATTCTCTCCAAACAATGCCAAATCATTGGAATACAACATCTCCCATGGAGACCATTTCTGAAGTCACGTGAGTAGGCTTCAAGCACCATAATAAATAATAAGGGGCTCAAGATTGACCCCTGATGCACATCAACATTCATGGAAAACTCATCACTCAAATCTCCGTTCACATTTTGTTTTTGTTTTTGTTTTTACCATATTCAGTTTGGCAAACAGGAAGCCTCGGACCAGGACTGACCAAAAATTGACGATAAAGGAACGGACAAAGGACGAGATAAAGATTGCGACCTGGAATGTGAGGGGTATGAATGATGAGGTGAAAGAGAAAGAGATTGTACAGGTGCTTGAGAGTGCGAAAGTGGATATATGTGGAATAACTGAAACTAAATGGCGAGGTGAGAGTGTGAGAGAATGGGAATATGGATGGGGTATATGAGCGGGAGTGGGTGAGAATGAGAGGGTGAAAGAGGGAGTGTGTATTGTTGTGAGCAACAGGTGGAAGGAGAATGTAAGAGAGTATGGATCAGTTGGGTCAAGGATTGTGTGGGTAAGAGTGAAAGTTGGACTACAAATGTGGGCAATTGTGTGCATGTACGCGCCAACGCAAGATCGTGTAAGTAAAGCGAGAGAAGAGTTTTGGACAAATGTGGATACCTGCTTGGAAAAGTTTGAAAGGAATGAGAGAGTGTTTCTGATTGGAGATATGAATGGAAAAGTAGGGAATGAGAAGGTGGATGGAGTGGTTGGTGAGTGGGGTGTGCCTGCAGAGATGGATGAGAATGGCAGTGCTTTAGTGGACATTTATGCTGGGAGGGGGTTGGTGGTAGCTAATACCCTCTTCAGGCACAAAATGATCCATAGGTATACATGGCAAGTGGTGAGAAGAGAGGACGGGGGAATGAATGAACGGAAGGCAATGATTGACTATGTGTGTGTGGATGAAAGGATGAGATGTATAATGGATGCAGGAGTATATAGAGGTTGGGGGAGTGGACTTTCTGACCACCACTTGGTGGTGGCCAGAATCAGAATCCACACAAGTTGGAGGAAGAGAAGAAGGGAAAGACAGGAGGAAGTATTTGTTTCAAGGAGGGTAGAAAAGTTACAAGAGGATGGAATAAAGGCTGAATATAGAGGGGAAGTGGAGGAGCGATTGGGTAAATACAGATTGGAGCAGATGGGGGACGTGGAGGGTGTGTGCAAGGTATTCACAGAAGAAATCTCTGCAGCATGTGAGGCGGTGTGTGGGGTGAAGAGAAGACGAAAGGGGGTTCAGGCAACAGCATGGTGGACTGAAGAGGTGAGAGAGGCTGTGGCACAAAAGAAGAAAGCATATAATGAGTGGATGAGGAAAAGGGGCAACGAAGAAGCTGAGAGACGGACGAGAGAGTTATATGTAGTGGGGAGGAGAGAGGTGAAAAGATTAGTAAGAGAAAGAAGAGAGTGGATGAGGAATTTGGAAGGAATTTGAGTGCAAAGTGGAGGGAATGTAAGAAAATGTTCTGGAAGGAGGTAAAGAGAGCTAGACAGGGTGCCAACGAAGTCAGTGGGGGTGTGAAAGATAAAAATGGTAGATTACTAGTGGAGAAGGGAGAAAAAGTAAACAGATGGAGAGAACACTTTAATGAACTGTTGAACATAGAGAATGAAAGTAATGCAAGTATAAGTGGCTGGGGAATGGCAGGGAGAAGGAGGGTTGTGAGAAGAGAGGAAGAAATCACCAGGATGGAAGTGGTGGAAGCAATGAAGAAAGTTAAAATGGGGAAAGCCCCAGGAATTGATGGAGTGTGTGGTGAAATGCTGAAGCATGGGGGAGAGATAGTAATAGAATGGATGTGGAAGGTGTGCAGATTGGCTTGGGAGGAGGGTAGAGTCCCGGAGGATTGGAAGTCAGGTATAATTATTCCTCTGTACAAAGGAAAAGGGGAAAAAGCAGTGTGTGGTAATCATAGGGGCATTTGCCTTCTCAGTGTAATAGGAAAAATATATGGTAGGATACTTATTGACAGAGTTAGGGAAATTACTGAGGAATTAGTTGGAGAAGAACAAGGAGGTTTTAGGAAGGGAAGAGGTTGTGTAGACCAGATATTCATTCTTAGATCCTTAGTGGAAAAGTTTCTAGAGAAGGGCAAGAAGTTGTATGCAGCCTTCATGGATCTGGAGAAAGCATATGACAGGGTGGATAGACAAGGTTTGTGGAAGGTATTAAGAATATATGGAGTGGATGGGAAGTTGTTGAAGGCAGTGAAGAGTATGTATGAGGGTGCTAAGGCTGCAGTGCGTGTGGATGGCAAACTGAGTGAATCTTTCCATTTGAAGGTTGGATTGAAACAAGGATGTGTCATGTCTCCATGGTTGTTCAATCTGTATATGGATGGGGTTATAAAAGAGATACAAGGTCGGGCAGTGGATGTTGGAGCGGCCCTAGTGAGAGAGGGCAGTGTTTGGAAACTCCCTGTACTGTTGTTTGCAGATGATACTGTGTTGTTGAGTGAAGACGAAGGGGAACTGCAAGGCTTGGTAGATGAGTTTGGGAGAGTGTGTAAGAAACGGAATCTAAAGGTGAATGTGGGGAAGAGTAAAGTGATGGTCTTCGAGAGAAGTGAAGCCAGTGAGTGTACAGTGAGATTGGGTGGGAAGGAAATGGAGAATGTGAGTGAAGTTAAGTACTTGGGCAGTGTGATGAGTAAGGATGGTAGTCTGGAGGGTGAAGTGCTCGAAAGGGTACAGCAGGGAAGGAAGGTTGCTGGTTCGTTGAAAGCAGTGATAAGAAACAGGGAGGTGAGCATGGAAGTGAAAGAGTTGTTACATGACAGTATTGTGATACCAACTCTGACATATGGAAGTGAAGCTTGGACCCTGTTGGAAGGACAGAAGTCAAGAGTGAGAGCAGAGCAGTGGAAATGAGTTATTCGAGAGGAGCATGTGGAGTCACATGGAGAGACAGACTAACAAATGAGGAAGTGAAGGAGTGTTGTGGTGTGGTTGAGGACGTGATGGGAAGCGTTAGGAGAAACACGTTAAGGTGGTTTGGGCATGTGAAGAGGATGGAGAGTGAAAGATTGACAAGGAGAGTGTATGTGAGTGAGGTGGAGGGGGCGAGAGGGAGGGGAGGCCGAGGATGAGATGGAGGGATGGAGTGGAAAGGTATATGAGAGAGGGGGGTGTGAGCTGGGAGCGTGGTAGTGAAATGGCAGGGGACAGAGTGACATGGAGGTGATTTGTTTGTGGCCACCCTGTTCGGGATTGAGGCGTCTGGCAATAGATAGATAGACAGTTTGGCAAAAGACACTGTAGCATCTCTACCTAAACAATTCATTTCCCATATTATACCTTAATACCCACTTGAATCATCATTACCACAGGAAACCAACCCAAACCTGAGCAATCACACCTCATGTACACAAACTACAAGAAAGCAGACTGAACAAAATTCACTAAAGAAACAGAACAACACTACAGCACACCAAACATGCCCATGACCAACATTAAAAGGCACATTACTAAATTCAACAACACCATATTCAATACAGACAAACCCCACATTTCACAAGACAACAGTGGACACTGCGAACCAAACTTTACACCAGAGACTGCCTGTCTCATAGGTGTCTTACAGGATGACTCAATTACAACTCCCCTCTCCCACACAAAGACACTATCACAAGGCTCTAAGAACAATATAATGAGATCAACAGCAAAATTAGCACAAAGAAAACAGAAAATTGGAAGGACTCTCTAACCACAACTAATCACTCCACCGACACTATCAACCCGGCAAAATATAGTTAAGTACCACTAATCACAAGCCATCATCTCCGACACTCAACCCATCCCTTCCTACAAAGAACAAGCAGGCAGATGAGTAAATCACTATGAACGCATAAGACACTCAACACCAACACGCACTGCTTCGCTCCTCAATTTTGAAATAAACATCCACCTCATCGTTTTAATTTTTGAAGGTTCCAACATGCATGCATGCGTCGGCCTTGGTCATCTAATGGTGGCTCTCCATGCTGCTCGATCTCTGGCAGCTTCCCTATTTAGTTCCTTAACTCTGAGGTCACACTCAACGACCTCATCCCAGGTATTTTTTCGGTCTACCTCTCGCTACCTTACCCCTAACATTAACATTCATTCATTCATTATCCAATCCTATGTCGCCCCACTGAGAAGCGTAGGAGCCCGGGGCTAGGCAAGTTGGTCCAGACATTTAAGATGAGAGTGGCCAGCCTAACATTAAACCTTGTCATTTTCTCCACCCAATTATCATCCCCCATCCTCTCCACATGCCCAAACCATCTCAGTCTACCTTTCCTCATCATAACACCAATACACTCCAGTCACATCCTACCTCTCAATTCTTCCAACTTAAACCCAGCCCCCCCAGGCCTTGCACTCAAGGATGCACTGCACATCCACCTATTCACTGCTATTTCTCTATGTTTGTGCCTGCGAATATCCTCTTCCTTTACTGCCCAGGACTCACTACCATATAGCATTACACTCCTAACACCTGCCACATACAAAGATCCCTTAGCAAGGAGGAAGAGCCCTCTCAATGTCAGGAGAGGCAACAGCTCCCTGAAATGCTTCCAACCACTCCTCACTCTAGCCACAGAGCTAGCTCCTGCCTCACCTCCAGCACATAACATGTCTCCCAAATAACAAAACTCTTCCACACACTCAAGAGACTCACCAGCAAGTTCAATCCTTTCACACCTGGCACTATCCACATGCTCTCCCTGACACATCATACACGTGAAATCAGAATTATCTCAGTCTACCTCTAATACCACTACATCTCTTATGTTACCACTTATCACAAACACTGCATAAGATGAAATTACAGTACTTCCCACACCTTTGTGACAAATCGCACATGGCTACTCTCCCTCTTCTTTGACAGTACCACCCCCAGCCCTAGATTTTTTTTTTTTTTTTACATGTCCGACTCTGGGCAAAGGCTTCAGGACCTATTCCCAAGTCCCAGTAGTCCTCCTACATCTCCACATGTCACCACTTTGGCACTAACACCCACCATCCACATTGAATACATGCTAGGGCTGTCTCACACAGGACTGGTGTACTGGTATTAGCGGGGGTACTTTTATGACATGTCGGCAGGTCATCTGGTAGATCAGAAAAGTCTGCTTTTTAAGAAATTCAAATCCTCAAACTGTTCCCTGCCCCAGCCGGGATTCGAACCTGGGTCCACTGGGACTGCAGGCCGCCTCTCTACCGATTCTGCCACCGCCTTCCCTCATCACTTTTGTTTTATCTGCATTACTCTTAAGCCCTTGAGTTGGAGAGGCAATATGATTAAGCTTAACCTTTGCCGAGCTGCAGACTTCGTATAAGGCACAATGAAGGCCTGCAAGGACCATTCTGCAAGCCTCATATCAAGGTACAGCTTACACAGGTTGACTCAGGGGAAGTAAACTACCTTACAAACATTCAGCAAGGCAGAGGCTAATATTAAATCTGCAAGAATGGAAGGTCACAAACTTTGAAGGGAGTTTCTTCCTGTCATTCAGTTCTTTAATATAACCCATCCTCCACCTCAATCCAAGTACAATAAAATCATCATCCACCTTTGCCTGGCCTTACTCCTACTAAAATCTCCAGGACAATGTGAAAACAATATATGAAAGGAAAGTATTCAGAAATTGGTAGCACACAACCAAAGGGAGGTGTGAATAAGAATCTAAACAGTATCATTAACATTAAGCCCTTCACTCCTATGACATTTTATCATCTATAAATGCTACCATCAGACAATTCTATTCAACTTTCCAAAGACTGAACTGCAAGAGCTGGATACATCCTGCACTAAACCCTTCATTACTTGAGATGTACAGTCAAATAAAACTGTCTGATGGCAAAAAAATAAAACAAAAGTATATAACCAGAACAAAGGGATTAAGGCAAAATCAGCAATTAGTTGAATAAACCTGATCCTTGACTCTTTCAGAAAAGATGAAACAAATAAGTAAACAAATTCAGGATTTAATACCTTCAATTCTGACCAGCTTTGGAAATAATGACATTCAGAAATAATTAAGCCATGTTTCCTCTCAAGGAATTCTCATATTGGTGATGGCCATGATACAGCTTATGTTTTCAATGTACTGGAAGCTAAATCCAATGTCAAAACCAGCTAATTAAATCACAACAGCTGCTGAACACGCTGGGAAAAGAGGAATTTGAGATGTGTGATAAGATCTGTAACTATGTTAAGAGTCTGAGCTTGGACTTTGACTATGTGCAGTTATGAAGGAGAGAGGTCAGCAAGTGACTGTACTTGTGACTAAATGTTTCCCGCCTGAGGGTGATGACCGGACGGCTCGTTACCAAGCTTATAACCACATTTCATTCTCATGATAGTATCTCCCAGGGTTGAAGGTAGCAACCCATCTACTACATTAAAAAACTACTATGTATTGAATGGCTAAATGCCTGCACCTAGTTGCAATCTATCCTTAGTCCAATGAAAAACTGGACAATCCTGTATGAACTCCAACACCTAACAAAATAAGCCTGAGAATAAATCCTGAGGGTGGAGATTTGATAAGTGGAGTATTTCAAATATGATTTATACTTGTTCATAATAAACAGCAGCTTTCCAGACTGGTTCAGAGGTTTGTGAATGTCAGTGAGCAGTGTCATTTCAAAGTTTAAGCTAGTAGCGAATGAAGATATGTGTACAGTATATGAATGCTTTTGGGAGAGATGACTATGCAATATGCTGGTTAATGGAGAGAGATGATCTAGTTAATGAATTTACGTACATGTACAGTACCTTGATGCAATAATAAAAATACAGTAAACCCCCTCTATACCAGATCAGTTGAGAAAAGGCCTGATCTGTTAAAGCTGATAATCCAGTAAGGCCAGTGATTCTCCCCCCACTCCTGCAGTGGGGTTTCCAGCACATAATGGAAAATCAGTGAAATGACATTTTAGTACTACAAATGAAAATACTACCCACTTCCAACATACGTAATCGTAATCGTTTTTTAAGGCTCCAACATGCTTGCATGCGTCGGCCTTGGTCACCTAATGGCAGCTCTCCATGCTGCTCGATCTTTGGCAGCCTCCCTGTTCAAACCCTTAACCCTGGTCACACTTAATGACCTCGTCCCATGTCTTTCTCGGTCTACCCCTCCCCCAATATAAACACTTCTCACCTTCTGATGAGTTTGGGAGTGTGTGTAAGAAACGGAATCTAAAGGTGAATGTGGGGAAGAGTAAAGTGATGATCTTCGAGAGAAGTGAAGCCAGTTAATGTACAGTGAGATTGGATGGGAAGGATATGGAGAATGTGAGTGAATTTAAGTACTTGGGCAGTGTGATGAGTAAGGATGGAAGTCTGGAGGGTGAAGTGCTCGAAAGGGTGCAGCAGGGAAGGAAGGTTGCTGGTTCGTTGAAAGCAGTGATAAGAAACAGGGAGGTGAGCATGGAAGTGAAAAAGTTGTTACATGACAGTATTGTGATACCAACTCTGACATATGGAAGTGAAGCTTGGACCCTGTTGGAAGGACAGAAGTCAAGAGTGAGAGCAGTGGAAATGAGTTATTTGAGAGGAGCAAGTGGAGTCACATGGAGAGACAGACTAACAAATGAGGAAGTGAAGGAACATTGTGGTGTGGTTGAGGACGTGATGGGAAGCGTTAGGTGAAACACACTAAGGTGGTTTGGGCATGTAGAGAGGATGGAGAGTGAAAGACTGACGAGGAGAGTGTATGTGAGTGAGGTGGAGGGGGCGAGAGGGAGGGGGAGGCCGAGGATGAGATGGAGGGATGGAGTGGAAAGGTATATGAGAGAGGGGGGTGTGAGTTGGGAGCGTGGTAGTGAAATGGCAGGGGACAGAGTGACATGGAGGCGATTTGTTTGTGGCCACCCCGTTCGGGACCAAGGCATCTGGCAATAGATAGATAGATAGAGACCTTCTGCACCCAATTATCATCCCCTATCCTCTCCACATGTCCAAACCACCTCAGCCTACCTCTCCTCATCACAACACCAATAGACTCCAGTCTCATCCTACCTCTAAACTCTTCCATCATAAACCCAGCCCCCCCCAGGCCTTGCACACAGGGACACACTGCACATCCACATAATCATTGTCATTTCTGTACATTTAAGCCTGCGAATATCCTCTTCCTTTACTGCCCACGTCTCACTACCATACAGCATCACACTCCTAACACATGCTGCATACAAAGACCCCTTAGCACATAAGGAGAGTCCTCTCACTGTCAAGAGAGGCAACAGCTCCCTGAACTTCTTCCAACCACTTCTCACTCTAGCAACCGAGCTAGCTCCAGCCCCACCTCCGGCACATAACACGTCTCCCAAATAACAAAACTCTTCCACACACTCAAGAGACTCACCAGTAAGTTCAATCCTTTCACGCCTAACAATCTCCACCTGCTCTCCCCGACACGCTGCACACATAAAATCAGCATTACCTCTAATACCACTACATCTCTTGTGCACCCATTTATCACAAACACTGCACAGGATGGAATTACTTCCCACACCTTTGTGGCAAACTGCACATGGCCACTTTCCCTCTCCTCTGATTGTACCGCCACCATCCCTAGATATCATCACTTTGTTTTATCTGCATTTACTCAAGCCCTTGCGCCCCATACCATCTCTCCATTTCTTAAATCTTTCCTCCGCCTCCTTTTCATTCTCTGCAATCAACACCAAATCATCAGCATACAACATCTCCCACAGGAGTCCATCTCTGAAGTCACATGAGAGGACTTCAAGCACCATGATAAACAACAAGAGACTCAAAACTGACCCCTGATGCACACCAACATTCACAGAAAACTCATCACTCAAAACTTCAATACCTCTTACCCCGGTGCGAGCACCCATGTACATGGCCAATAATTTCACACCCATCATAGCACTTCTTCATGTAACCATACTATATTACTATAACCATACCTTGTAACTGTGTATATATAACCATACATTCATAATACCTTAAACCCATGTACATGACAAGTACAGCTTATTTCAGTAAATTCCTTAAACTGCAAGCAAGCAAGCAACCGGCTTTCCACACTCGCCCTATCTCAGTAGGGCAGTAGGGGGCTGGACAGCGGACCGAGTACATCTGTGAAGTTCTTGTCTAAATAAACCTCCCTTGTTCAGCACTCAAGATCTTTGGAATTTACCTAACTGTGAAACGAGAGGGCAGGGGGAACATTCATGAGTAGCCCAAGCAGATGGAAAAAAATGCCACCAGTGTTGGTAACTGCGCCGAGTCCCGATGCGCATGGGAAGCAGTCCAGTTTGATCTAGAAGGCCTGTGTCACATGCACCATGTAACGGATAGCCCGCGTGGTTTTTCCCATTTACCGTATATTATCCGGTATGTACGACAGTTTCCCAGGGGACCTCAAAGTGTTCGTTAAATCTGATATCCAGACAGTAAAGTGAGGGTTTAATAACAATACTATTATTATAAAAATGGATAATGTGCAAATCATGTGTAACAGAAAAAGGCTCAAGGAAGAAAGGTAACCAGTAAGTGCTACAAGGCCTGAGAGAGAGAGAGTATACTCAGTTATTTTTTATCAAGGCGAAGATGCACTTGACAGGTTGGTGATGATGGGCTGAACGCAACATTGCTTCATAATCTCTTTACTTGCTAGCATTATTAATTGACATAACATATATCTGAGAGGAAAATTTGTGTTAGTAAATAAGTTACTCCTCACCCTGCCCTAGGGTGGGAAAGGAGGTCCAGATGATGATGATGATGAAATAAGCTATTCAAACATGTTGCTTTCAGCCCATCACCAACCTATCAAGAGCTTCTTCGCCTCAATAAAAAAAAAAAAAAAATGTGTATAGTATGGACTACAGAAGCTGCAAAATAGCATGGTATGCTAATGCCCACATAACCTTTAAGTGTGATACTTGGGTATGGCACGGGTGGACAGTCAAGACAAAGAGCACTGGAAATGAGACTGCCAGGGAATGTATGTGGGTTGCCTGCCTTTCAGTTATCATTCTGCACTGCCAATATAAAATGATCCATCATTTGTGTTGCCATGATCAACTCGATGATCCATTACATCATTTTCAGTGCCATAATCAACTTCTTTGTGTATTCATATCACAATCTAGTTCAGGGGGGTTCTCAACCTTTTTAATCTTATGTACCCCTTGAAGTCTTTCAGTATTACGTACCCCTTACCCACGTCATTGAAAACCACAAACTTGGCCGTGAAACCATTACCAGTTATTATGGGTGCAGTGTAGACACATGACTTTGTAGCCGCAAGCAATATCCATGACAACTTAAACAAGGAAAAAAAATCAGACTACAAATACACTGGAAACCATGAAGCAGATCTCAACGTACCTGAGGGTGAGGGTAGTGAGGGAAGAGTGGCGAGTTGGTGACGAACAGTGCATCTCACTTTGGTACCTGTTCGGTACGCGTGAGGAGAGACGTGATTGATAGAAAATGAGCAAGGGTGACTACTGTATTATGGGTTTGCAAGGATGTGTGGCAAGTGTAGTCCAAGAGAGCTTTCTCTCAAATGACATAACCCCAGGAGTTTTCTTGTTAACGTTGTCACTTAGTCCTGGTTCTAGTGGAGGACACATCTAGCCTAGAACATGTAGGCCACTTTCTACAAACAGGTTTCCACTTACTCAAAACCGAAGTATTTTGAGAAACCTGTCACGTACCCCAAAAATTCCTCTCACGTACCCCTGGGGGTACGCGTACCCCAGGTTGAGAACCCCTGACTTAGTTTGTCCCCAAATCAGTCCTCTTTTACATTTCTATAAGGTGTGCAAGTAACAATCAGAACCACTTCAACCATCTCGGGCCTAAAACTAGGCAAACTCTCACTTTATTCCACATGTATGTGCTAATATTTGATCCTACTTACATCAACTTCTACATTCCTTGTGCAACTAGCTTCTCTTGGGTTCTCCACATTTAGTGCACTGATTTTTAATTACATTTGTGGTAGTAAAGGGGCACTCACCATCCACTCACTCAATGTAGTGCTACTCTCGGGTGACTGGCCTTTCCTCTTCTCCATCCTTCTTTACTTCCATCCTCTTCTGTCTTTCCTTCATTCTTTCGTCGTCCTTCTGCCTACGGGTGACTTTACACTCCCTCTTCTGTCTTACTTTCCTTAATTCTTTCCTCTTCCTTGTGCCTGTAGGTGACTCTACACTAAGCGACAGGCCAAATGGTTTTCTGTATACCAAGAAACCATTTACTATGCTAGGTGGTAACCATATAACCAAATTTTGGCACCTGGTGGTTTAGTGGGCAATTACGGCACTCCAATCGGATTGAGAAGATGAAGGTTTATATCCAAAGGGTGGTTGAGGTTTACTGCTCACATAATGCCACTCAGGGATGGGTGAGGCTGGTCACTCTCATCTTAAATGTCAGGACCAATTTGCTTGGCCCCAGGCTCCTACGTTCCTCATGGGGCAACGTAGGATTGGATGATGTATGAATGAATGAACTTCTCATATGACAGCCTTATGACAATCTGAATTGTTTAGTTTCCCCCAGGGCTGTTACCACTTATCAAACACTCTGCCCTTTAGGAGTAAAGGGTTCTGCTAACACCTATATATACAGTTAAGATAGCTGTAGATTTTGACTATCACCAGATGATTTAGCTAAGGAAATCATCTTGCCACCAACTCATGAAACATTGATGGAAACTAAGGTCATTTATCTTAGTTGCCCAGCACTGGGTACAATGCTTGCAGGACATTTTTCCGACTGCACAAAATACAGTTATCAAATTTTCATACAGATGACTCCCGAGATCTTCAAAGGATGAGTATGGGGGGATATAAACAAGCTCAGCATTAAACCTGTTGGCAGGTTCATCACTACCATCAACCATTTCACTTAATCCCATCTACCTTCATACTGGTACTGCAGTCACCCATTCCTCACAATCACCATCCTTTCTTAACCTGATAGCCACTACGTACTTCATATGAAGAAAAAAATGTAGCTGCTACATACATCACATGAGCAAGATTTCTTTTAAATGGGAGCGTTTCTAATGCTGTTTGACATCTCAACTGAGCTATTTCCGTTACCACCTGCGCATCCCACCACCACACACACATCCACAGTATTTCCCTATTACTAGTATGGAAGGAAGATCAGATACGCAACTTCATTACAAAACTTCACCACGGCTGAACTAAGGTAAATACTGAACTCATAATTATGTTTTTCCTATACTTTTCCATGCACTCTCATTTCATATGAGCATTTTTTTTTTTTTTTTGCACATGGGGGGGGGTTAGACCAAGAAATCTAATGCAACAGTTGTCGGATTCATCCCATCCTTCACCACACATACAGAATTCACCTTTCACCATTACTTAGCCTTACTCTCACTAAAATCTCAAGATTTTGAGAGGGGGGGGATGTTATCCTACACGCCAACAAATATAGGAATATAATACACGGTATTGTACAACCTGGGTATGGTGGAAAGGAAGGTATGAATGAGATTCTAGACATAAGATCTACAGTGTTAACCTCTTCAGTCCTATGATGTATCATATATTCTATTATTCCTAACATCAGATGAATTTATTCAGCTCTGGAAAGAAATTTGAGCTGGAGGTCTGTCCTAGTGGAATAAAATCATTAGGTAGCAGAAAGAACATATAATACATCATCAAGCTGAAGGTATTAATGGGAATTTAGTAACTGAGTACATCCTGATCCTATGATTATTTGTCAAAAATAACTACACTAACACAAATTTGAAGACCTACAGCTTTGGCAATATCTACTGAAATTTAAAAATAGCATCATTGGGTATTACCTGGTTAAATGCCTGCACCTAGTTGGAATCTATCCCTGAACTTTAGTATGCTGCCAGTCTGATCATCAGAATCTCTTACTATCCAGCAAAATTCCTTATTCATGACTTCAAGATTCTCAGCTGCAACCATAGGCCATCCACATGATAAAACCTGTGGGATAAAGCTATTCAACCAACTGTTAAATAACAATAAAACAAAAAACAGCAATACCTGTAATGCAGACTAACCTACGAGAGATTTAAGTGAAAATGAGAATCCTAGTTGGGCTCCTTTCTACTATAATCACAAAATGAAATATAAAGAAGGTACTAAACAAAGAGAATAATACAGGAAGATTGCAGACTGAAATCTATGAGCAATGCTATCAGCAAACAGGTATTTGAAAAATGAAGCAGATAGGGAAAACATGACAGAGAAAACTGCAAGAAAGTAATATCAGCTGGTCTCAAGGCCTGCTTACAAGTGTTCTGCCTACAGATTAATTCCTTTACAATATGGGGCAGCAAAAGTTAACACTTATATCAAAGATTAAGAAAAGAAAAGTATAGGTTACATTAATCACTTTATTTTCACAATATTATTATCTAAAAAAAATCCAAATATTATCCTGCCTGATTCTTTCATTTATACTGCAATGTATGTACAGGTGTTGCCATTACACTAACAATTAATCACAAAAATATCCGAGCTTGGAGAGACGGTGCAGGCAGCAGTCTAGTGTTCCTCATAACCATCAGGAAGGGCATTCATGTGGGAGTTATGGAACAAGGACTTCTGGCCTTCACCCCAGGGGAAGCGCTGAAAATTGAATAAGAACAATTACGATTCCCATCCACTTGTGACTCACTCTCAGCTCAATAAGTCTGGTATTAGATAAAACAGAATGTCCTCCTCATGACCAAGAGGGAAGATGCTGATATTGGGGTAGTGCTAAACTCTGATCATCAAGATCTCTTTTTCCACCTAAGGATACATGAAGTAGGTTCCAAAAAACAAACGCAAAGCACAAAATATGAACTACCAACAGTATGCATAATAAAGTGGGTCTTGAACTCATTCATGCACCACTCGAGTTCCCACAATCCTGACTTCAACTCACAGGCCTGACCTTCTGCAAACACTACTTTGGTAGGCCTGTTATTCCTAACCAATGCACCTCACATACACTTACCAGAGTAAATTAGTCTGTCTGTAGATGGTACGCTGCAAGGTGCGTTAAGAGTTTTTACGATGGTAGTGAGGTACGTGTAAGGGTAAATGGAAGTGATTGGATCACTATCAATGTGGGCATGCAGCAAGGTTGTATGATGTCCTCATGGTTGTTCAATATATACTGTATATGGATAGGGTGCTGAGAGAAGTAAAAACACGAGTAATGGAGAGAGGGATGGCGTTGGTAATGAATGGAATATCTCAAATTTTATATATGCTGATGATGCAGTACTACTTGCAAATACCAGACAAGAGCTTGTTAGACCAGTGCACAGTTTTGTAGAAGTCTGTGAGCATCATGCCTTGAGAATGAATGTAGAAAAGAGTTAAGTGATGGTTACTGAGAGAGAAAGTGACTTCCAGTGTGCTGCTGCAGTAAATGGATAGAGACTGGAACTGGTGGGAGAGTTCAAATATCTGGGTACAGTGACAGAAGACGAGAGGAAAATGTGCAAAAGAAGCGGAAAGTAGAGTGACAAAAGGAAGGAAAGCAGCTGGTGCTATGAAGGCCTTGATAAGAAACAGAGGCTTGAGTGTTGCGGCTGAACGTGGCTTACATGAAGGAGTGGTGGTGCCAACTTTAACATACTGTGAGACTATGGTGTGGCATGAAAATGAAAAGTCAGGAGTAAGAGCAGTGGAGATGGGACCATTGAGGAATGTATGTGGAGTATGGAGAGTGGATAAGATTCGGAATAATAAGATTCGTGAAAGATGTGGAGTGAGGAAGTCCATGGACACCAGAATCGAAGAGAGTGTACTGAGATGGTACGGCCATGTGGAAAGAATGGGTGACTTGTGGTGAAAAAGGTATATCTGAGGAAATCTGATGGAAGGAGGAGGCAAGGTGGGCCAAGAAGAAGGTACAGAGATATGGTGGATGAGTGTGTGAGGAAGAGAGGTATGGAAGTTGGTGAGGTTAAGGGACTGGCAAGAGATCAAGCTGCCTGGATGAATTTTGTGCAGAGGAGTATATGACCAGCAATTTGGCACCCCTTTTTAACATGACAGCGTTCGGATTGACTCCGTCGGATAGGCATATGTGATGCTAGAGTGTGGTGAAATCTTTTGGCCTATCAGATGAAGCCAGGATTCCATGGGCTTGAATGATGAGTCAATGGAAGCATGACCCATTAAACTAGGCAAACTTTGGCTGTCTGGATGTTACTACTCACCCCAACCTAAGGTAGGAAAGGAGGTCTGGATGATGATGACTAATACCAGGCTGAACAAACAGGGTACCAAAGCCTTGTCATGCACTCCTTTGTATACAATTCACCCAAACTACTCAATCCTGTCAATTCGCAAGCCTTATCAACTTCCAAATCTTGCTTTCTTACATACTCATTTACCATAATTATCCACTCTGGCCTATCATATCTCCTCCCACCTTCAAATTCACTCTAGTATACCCTTCTCACAACCCTATCTACATCCATTCTCTACATATGACCACATTTAACCACACAGCAATACTATAATCATCCACACCTTTATTGCCATCAAGAACATACAGACCTGGGCAAATATTAATAATATCCTAACCTCATCTCTTAAGTACAAGATATGATGAGATATAATCCAGAAAAAAATGTAATACGGTTTCCAACTACACATCAATCAAAACAACTACCAGTACACATTCAATTGAACATACGGTAAAGTCGCCAATAAGGATGCGGCTCACCAATTAGCACGCATTTTTGATAAAACAAACTACCTATAAAAAAAGGCAAGTTTGAATACTCAGTTTAGGTTCAAAACTGACTATTAACTAACCTGCTGTTCCCATAAACATGCAACAAATAATTTCTCGAGGCATGGGCACTGGATTTTTTTATCCTCATAAATCCAGAATTTTCAGGCATTTCTTAAAAAAAAAAAAAAAAATAAGGATGGTGGTTTTGGGAGAACCTAAATCTGGACATGTTTTTAGGACTACTTCTGCCTGTTTTCATTCAAGGTGGACTGGGGAGGTATGAAACTACTGTCTGCAAGAGGATTTAATGACTTGCCATAATGGATGGGTCTACAAAGGATGGCCATACTTCTCGGAAGAGAAAGTACCCATCATGTAAAGGGGCCCACCCAGTTACGAAGATATGGCAACAGTGCATCCTCCTCACATCTGCGTGTCCCCACAGAAGCAGTAAGAAATATTAGCATGAACAGTTGTTGTAATATGAAGTTGTACATAACATTTACGTACGTGAAATTATAACTGTAGTGACACAAGATCAAAATTTTATATATATATATATATATCCAACCAATTTTATAAATATATAAGTAAAACCTCGATATAACGGACTTCAGTAGACTGGAATTCGCTTTTATCGGACTTGAGGAGCTACCGGACTAAACTCCTATATATCGGAAAAAGTCTGATATAGCCAGAAAGCAGTCCAGACTGCCTGACAACTTCAGCCATGTTCACAACAATAAGACAAGTAAAAGACATGTCTTTCAGTGCACAGTACAGTATTATTATACCATTTGATTAATGTAGTGAAGGTATAACACAGTACAATACTGCAATGGTGGTGAAACCACTGATGCAATCCGGACTAATGTCTGATATATCGGAAAAAGTCCATATTAGCAGGGGTAAGTCCGGATGTCGCTTTTATCGGAAAATCGCATATTTCGGACTGGCCTGAGCCCCAATTAGTCCGTTATAGTGAGGTCTTACTGTATATATATCCAACCATCCATTATCCAATCCTACGTCACCCCACAGAGGAGCATAGGAGCCCGGAGCTAGGCAGGTTGGTCCTGACATTTAAGATGAGAGTAACCAGCTTCACTCATCCCTGAGTGGCATTAAGTGAGCAATAAACCCCAACCACCCCTTGGATATAAACCTTCACCGGCTCAATCCGATTGAAGCGCCGTAATTACCCAATAAACCACCAGGTGCCAAAATTTGGTTATATGGTTAACTCACAGCATAGTATATAGTTTCCTGGCATACAGGAAACCATTCAGTTTGTCACTCAGTGTACAGTCACCCACAGGCAGAAGGAAGAGGAAAGAATGAAGGAAAGAAAGACAAAAGAGGGAGTGTAATGTCACCCATAGGCAGAAGGACGAGGAAAGAATGAAGTAAAGAAAGACAGAAGGGGATGGAAAGAACGGAGGGAGGAGAAGAAAGGGCAGACACCCAAGAACAGCACTACATCGAGTGAGTGGAAGGTGAGCGCCCCCACCTACCACAACATAACTTAAAAATAATATTTTTTAGTGTGCAGTTACAAGTAAGCACAGAAAATTAGACTCTCTGCCCACCTGCTCTCAGCCGCCAGCCACTGAGAGTGACCTTGACATGCCACCACTCCTCTCACCACCACCCAGCCTGTGCACAATTTGAAGCGAGTAACATTACACTGTTTTTTCAGCTGTTCTGCTCAATTTATGAATGTTTTAAAAGAGGTTAAAACAGAAAGCAGCTGGCCTATTAAGGGTTAAATGCCAAGACCTTTAATTTTTCTTATTTTTTCCTTTCATGTAAAATACCAATGTTACAAAAGCATTCTGCAACGAAACTTCAAACACCAAAACAGTCATGAGAAACAGGCTTATAAATTTTTAGGACAAAGTTAAATTTAAAATACAAAGGAGATTTAAATGGCCTTGTGTACTGTTAGAAGGGGACATGCTATTAGGAAATTATATAATAAAAAAAAAAAGTATGCAAAGTATCCAAAAATTAAAAAATTAAAAATTGGATGTATTTTGGTTTCCTTTTTATATGCTGAAGAACTAACATTCCTTAATATATTAACCCTATAACTAATAATCTACACTTTGATAAGTTCCACTGATGAACTGTTAAAGCTATATAAAAAAAAAAAAACACTGATCTGTGCGTACTAATTGGCGACTTTACCCTAATCCAGCTTTCTAAATTTTGGTACTGCCTAACAAGGTCTCCACAAGCAATTTTCTTTTGCATGATGAATTTTCAATACAAATGAGATATACAATCATTACACCAGCTAGCAAAAAATAGGGGTGTAACCCTCAGCATACATAATTTCATCCATCCATTTCAATCCAATGACAATTCCTTTGCTTTCACAACTTCTATTATCCATCTTTCTCAAACAATCACGTATAATATCCGGCTAAGTCTTACATGCTTCTTCCAACCTTCAATCACATGCACCATTTAACTACCCAATTTAACTTCTTCTTTATTTATTTATTTATTTTTCTTTGGAATGGGGGCACTCACCATCCCCTCACTCAATTTAGAGCTGCTCTCGGGTGACTGCCCTTTCCTCTCTTCCTTCCTTTTTTCCTTTCATCCTCTTCTGTCTTTCCTTCATTCTTTCCTCTTCCTTATTCCTATGGGTGACTCTACACTCCCTCTTCTGTCTTTTTTTCCTTCATTCTTCTGCCTGTACATCAGGAAACCATTTACTATGCTGAGTGGTAACCATATAACCAAATTGTAGCACCTGATTGTTTTGTGGGTAATTAAGGTGCTTCAATCGGATTGAGCCATTGCAAGTTTAAATCCATGTGGTGGTTGAATGCTCACGTATTGCCACTCAGGGATGAGTGAGGCTGGTCACTCTCATCTTAAATGTCGGGACCGACTTGCTTAGCTCCGAACTCCTATGCTCCTCATGGGGCAACCCAGGATTAGATGATGATGATGATGACCATGCTGGCTATTCGTCAACCTTAGTCTCACATGCTTCCTCCAACCTTGAAATTCATTCACATACACCCTTTAACCCCTTACCCGTGGGTCGTCACTTTTGTGATGGTCAGGTGCAATGGATCATACCGCAGGGTGTCACTTGAGTGACTCTGTGTTATTTTTAATTCCCCCGGGCTTTCAGATGGTGACTTGTATCATCTATCAGCACTGCCAATCTCCAACAATAGTCAGAGCAGCTAATGTCATCAGTACTCCCCCATTCTAGACTCCCCTCCCTACCTCCCCTCCATTACCCTCTCGTGTCGTCTGCTCAGCCGCTCTGTGATAAGTAAATCTTCCCCGGATTTTTCCACTGTTTTCAT
>JAGKTI010001091.1:45863-57164 GCA_018397915.1 Birgus latro
GCAAAGTCAGTGAAACAGTGGCTAACAGACTGTGAGGTTCCCTTTATTCGAGACTGGCCCGGAAACAGCCCAGATATCAATCCCATTGAGAATTTATGGCCGCACATGAAGCGGCAGCTGCGTAGTAATGGACACATCATCTTTGCCTAAACTTGAGGCTGCAGCTATGGAGCAGTTTTAGTCCGTCTGTTCTGCAAAACTACGCCATCAGTCTCCCCAGGAGCCTTAAGAAGATAATAAAGGTGAAGGGGAATGCCAGTAAATACTAAATTCAATGGTGAGTGTTAATTTATTTGTTTCTCCTTGCTAACCACAAGAATGTTTTCTTTTTTTAAGATGGCGTCAACACTTTCCGTAGTGGCACAGGGGCTTACACGTCACGGAATTAGTTTTGAGTAATTAAAGGTTAAAGTTGCCCAATAGTTACCACATTATTTTTAAGATAAACCCGATGACTAATATATGAAAATAAAGCTCTTTAAAATGCCTTTTTAATGGTATACAGTATATATATATATATTTTTTTATTTCCGTGAATATAAAAACACAAAATTATATATAAAAACACAAAACTTCGCTCACATTTGTTTGTGCATTTTCAACATGCATATAGATGTATAATAACCTAATTAAAAGAACAATTACACAGAAATAAGAAAGCTGTTAAGAGTTTAATGATGACTACGGCTATATGTTGAATTCTATTTGTAAATAATAATTATTGTAAATATTAATACTGTGTCGCTACCTTATGTTTCTTTCCTGGAATGTGAGACATTATGATTATTTTTATAATACTCATCATTGTCCTCAATAGTCCAAGGATAAAAGATGTGCTTGAAGGGGGAGGGGGGGGGAATTAAGTCGAGAATGTCGTCGTCGGTGTCAGTGTCCCCAATGTCTCTTTTTATCATTTTAATGTTCTGTGCCCATGTCTCAGGCTTTCTTTGTCATTTCAATGGCTGGTTGGGTGCATCCACTTCACTTTCAGAACTAGTGGTATCCATTTTCATCGCTCATCGCTCATTTTTGAAGGCTCCAACATGCTTGCATGTATCGGCCTTGGTCACCTAATGGCGGCTCTCCATGCTGTTCGATCTCTGGCAGCCTCCCTATTCAGTCCCTTAACCCTTAAGTCACATTTAATGACCTCATCCCATGTCTTTCTCGGTCTACCCCTCCCCCAATATTAACACCTCTCACCCTCTGTACCCAATTATCCTCCCCCATCCTCTCCACATGTCCAAACCACCTCAGCCTGCCTCTCCTCATCACAACACCAATACACTCCAGTCCCATCCTACCTCTCAACTCTTCTATCGTAAGCCCAGCCCTCCCAGGCCTTGCACGCAGGGACGCACTGCACATCCACCTAATCATTGTCATTTCTGTACGTTTGAGCCTGCGAATATCTTCTTCCTTTACTGCCCAGGTCTCACTACCATCCATTTTGATGAGTATTATCCGCCAAAAACACTAAAAAAAAGCAAGTAATCCTGGGAAAGTGTGACTGCCGTGGCAGGGACAGTAGAATGCACAGGATTGGTTGAGCAGCGGGATCAAAATAATGGCGGCTGCAAGACGCCCTCTCATTGGCCGGTAGGCTCGTGTGCATAAGCCCGTGGGTGGACCGAGATCTGGAGTTGATGGGAAAGTTTCACAGCAGATGATACAGAACACTCAACCCTCTGTAGGCCTGCTGGATGGTCGAGTTCCCTTTCACACGTTGTACCAGGTGATGGGGGAAGACTTGCTGAATGCGATGTCATACTTACCTTAAGCAGCCATTTTGGCGTGTAAGCCCCTGTGCCACTACACGCCTCATATATATATATACCGTATATACTGACAAAGTCGCTGGACCGTCTCTCAATTGTCTAGGAACAGTCCAGCGAGAAAGTAGCAGAAATGTCTAGCGACTGTCTCGCAACAGTCTGTAAACAATCCAGAGACAAAGTTGCCTTGTCTCAAGGTGTCTCTGGACTGTCGCCCATCTGTATCTGGATTATCTTGCAACAGTCAAGATACATAGTCACTCGATTGTCTGTAGACTTTGTATCTCGGTGTGTACAAGGCTTAAGTTATTATAAATTATATCTAGTAAGTGTTATGGAATAAGTGTTTTATAATAAGTTTTACAAATGCACTGCAATAAGTGTTATTGTTTATGGTTATTTGTGAAACAATGGAAATTTCTAGAGTAACTCTATCTACTACAATGAAAGAAAACCAAAAGTGCATGGGAGGGTAAGAAAATTACTTGGCTGGCTGTAACTAAATTTTTTCCCTCATTACTCAGAAAATAATATGTGAGAATTAGCGTATTTTTTATGTAAAGTATAAAAAATGAAAGCTGTGTCTAACAGTAGTAATATTTTCACATTACCCCTGATTAGTACAAATTAGTCACAATTTCTGAATATACAAGTAATTACCTCATACTCAACCATACTGTGTGAAAAAGCAAGAGCATTTACTTCTCAAGTGCAATTACCCGCAATTGTGATGTCAAGCGCAAATATAAGTGCCGCAGTAGAGAGAAATTATAGTTGACGCAAGAAGTGAGTAATAAAAATAAAGATCTATTCTTTTCCCATACATCTATGGGGCGTAGTGGCGCTCTAAAATGGGTGAAAACCCAATTGGGAGCCACATGGAAGGGGTGATGACTCATCCTTAAGATGGTAAGCAAGGTCGAAAAAAATTATTGGAATATTCTGAGAGGCCGGGCAGTGTTACAACCACCACTCCGGTCTGTGCTGCCAATGCTAACCAGCGAGACCAAGGCCACTGGCAGTGGCATGCAAACAAACACTAATATCAGGCAACTAATCCTTAAAAAAAAAAAAAAAATCGTGAGTCAAAGTAGCTCCAGATACGCTGCAACAACAACAAAAAAGTTATGGTAAAAACTTGCTAAATTAGGATAATTGGTATAAACCAAAGGCCTGCTTTAAAAACTTATTGCTTGCTGTCATGCAGTACCAAAATCTGATGAGTCTTGTCTATAAGAAAATCTGGTACCAGTATAACAATTTTTGAGAACTTCAAACTCAACTGCCCTATCTAAAATCCTACTTGAAAAAACTGGAAGTCGTGGCCGGTTACGCTTTCTATTAATTAGTCTGTATAAAAGCGTTGAACAAGCAGTATGGGTTAATTGACTAAATATCGAATTAACTCAATTACAATTAAATTATTTAGCCCAAGCAAACATCACGCACCTAAACCCCAGTGTGTAACCAAAACATCCTAAGCCAATGACGCAACATGCGAGGCCGGATACCAAACTAACCCACATAAATGACTTAAATATGCTTAAATTACCACCAAACCCTTCTCAAAACTGCATTACCATCGTGGGCGTGTGCTCCTGCGGTACCGGAGGCCGCATTACGAGCAGCTGTGGTAAAACTTCGGCGAGCAAGGGAAGCGAGAGAAGCAGCCATCTTCGCAATCAGCTGAGCAGATATCGTAAGGATCAATTGAGACCCTTTGTTATTTTGGCACGCATAATTCATTTGGCACACTAATTTATTTTTCAATGACAACTTGTAAAATAGATTTATTATAGATAGCAATACTTCATATATATTCCATTCATAAAGTTTTGCTCAATAATTACATATTAGCAGACTCTAGCGGGAGATTTGAAACTGAACCTTGGAAGTTGCTATTGACGCACTGTTCTATCTATCTATCTATTGCCAGACGCCTCAATCCCGAACGGGGTGGCCACAAACAAATCGCCTCCATGTCACTGTCCCATGCCATTTCACTACCACGCTCCCAGCTCACACCCCCCTCTCTCATATACCTCTCCACTCCATCCCTCCATCTCATCCTCGGCCTCCCCCTCCCTCTCGCCCCCTCCACCTCACTCACATACACTCTCCTCGTCAATCTTTCACTCTCCATCCTCTCCACATGCCCAAACCACCTTAACGTGTTTCTCCTAACGCTTCCCATCACGTCCTCAACCACACCACAACGCTCCTTCACTTCCTCATTTGTTAGTCTGTCTCTCCATGTGACTCCGCATGCTCCTCTCAAATAACTCATTTCCACTGCTCTCACTCTTGACTTCTGTCCTTCCAACGGGGTCCAAGCTTCACTTCCATATGTCAGAGTTGGTATCACAATACTGTCATGTAACAACTTTTTCACTTCCATGCTCACCTCCCTGTTTCTTATCACTGCTTTCAACGAACCAGCAACCTTCCTTCCCTGCTGTACCCTTTCGAGCACTTCACCCTCCAGACTACCATCCTTACTCATCACACTGCCCAAGTACTTAAATTCACTCACATTCTCCATATCCTTCCCATCCAATCTCACTGGTAATTGCTTTAATTCCAAATAGTCATAATTTCACAGAATTGGGTGGATGGAATTTGCTGCGTAGAAACTCTCCAACCAGAGGAAATAATGTGAAGGTGAGGCTGGTGGGTGGGAGGATACTGTGACCATTTGATGGTCACCCTCACCCATACAGGAGAAAGAGATCAGTTCACCCAGGTGTGTAATGTTTGTGTCTCTCCAATAACCACGTAACTAACAAATGGACACCTGGTGGACTTATGAAAGGTGCTGCAACTGAATGAGATGCATAAAGTCCAAGTTAGAGTTTGTTGGAATTAATTTTTCACAATATGTTGCTCAGGTGCTTGTGGCTTGGTCAGATGTGCCTTAAATATCTGGAATGAGCAGCTTGGCTTGGAATTAATTGCCTGTTTAATGTTAATAAGGTGCTTCTGGCTGGTTATCCTTGCCTTGAGAGTTACTTGCCCATTGGTACCTACATTTTTTTTTTTTTTTAACAGAGCAGTAACGTATGAGATGATTGATATTTGTCATACCAATAAATTTGGTATAAAGCAGAATTTGACATTTTACATGTGACTCACCCATCAGTACGTGTTACTAACATACAGTTTCAACTATTATTTCATCTGTTGCTGAAGACTTGTTTAAATATCTCAAAGTATAATTTTTGTTTGACAAATGTTGGAGTAACTCCTAGTACTGATTTAATAGATTGACTCTTGAATCCAGATCATGACTGTTTCAGATTATTCTGGCTGCTTGATTATTCAACTTACTTAATCCCTACTGGGCTGAATCTTTGTAAGGTGGTTAATCTCCCCTAGTCACTGTTTTCTAACTAGTGTAAATTGTACCTCTTGTGAGTCCTGAACCTTTGTCCAAGCAGACCTTCATTTTGCCTCTCTCTCTCTCTCTCTCTCTCTCTCTCTATATATATATATATATATACAATTTATTTCAAACCATTCATCATAAATATCAACTATACCGACTTCACGCTACTAAGGCCTAAAACCCACGCCCACTTTGAAAACAGCTGATTGGTCCATACAAAATGTTCGTGCAGCTGCCCATTTATTTGAATTAAATGAGCTGAAAGTTCATAAACAGAACAGATTCTCTCAACGGTAATGTTATTTATTAGGATTATAACTGCAAATTATTTCAAGGCATTATCGCGTTAGAGAGGATATTAAAAATGTAAAATAGGTGCCACAAACGGTCTGAGTCAAGGATGCATGCCCGCTTTCGAATGAAGCCTATTCACTATTTCTTTAATTGTAGCAGACGTAATGTAGGTACAAACAAATGACACCAAACACCTATCTATTGCCAGACGCCATAATCCCGTAAAGGGTGGCCGTTTGACTTTTGAGTTATTTGTTTTACAAGGAGGGGCACTAAAGCTGCCGTCACTTGTTGGTGAGATTGGAACTCAAATGAGCCTATGTTAATTTTGTAATCGGTGAGAAAATATTCAGTTATTCATAGAAGGAAACTTATACTAAATTTGTTAAGTAAATACAATTTAATTCTTGTGGTTTTTATTCATTTTTACTTTTTTTCTTGTAGCCAGAAATAAATATTCGGACACTCGGGTGACCAGGCGCGGAGGCCGTCTGCTTTGTCTCCAAACAACAAGTAGAAATCAGATTTCGATATGGATCCTGCAGCAAGGAAAACACTAGTAGACTGCTTTGTGGCTCTGGAGTTGCTAAAGTACGTCAAGCGGTTACAGAAACTGAGGAAAAGGGAGTGGGTACTCCGTGGTGGTTTGTTTACAAATGCCCACGGGGCGCCTATGCAGACGACACTGTTAGCCGTTTCGGCTCGCAAGAACATACGAGTGTGACAGACACTCGACTCTGCTAGCCGTTTTGCCTCGCAAAAGCTGGTCGCATGTTAGCCACTTTTGGTCCAGTGTGACGGCAGCTTAACCCTCCACCAACCCACTTGTTGACACGTAGGGAGAACGTATGGTTTGGTTATATGGTTACCACCCAGCGTTGTAAATGGTTTCTCGGCTTACAGGAAACCATTTGGCTTGTCACTCAATGTAAAGCCACCTGTAAAGGAAAGAAAAGCAATAAGAAGTGACAAGAAAGATGGGAGAAATAGGAAGAAAGGAGGGCAGGCACAGAAAAAGACTGATACGAGCTAAGGAAGAAGTTGGCAGCACTATACATCGAGTGGATGATGGTCGCCACCACCTACCACTACACCAAACATAAGGTACAATATTCAGTGAACTACAGTTTGTACAATATATATCCCAAATCACTGTATAACTCATAAAAATGGTATATATATTAGGAAGTCCATGGGGAGGTAAAAGGAACAGCCACAGTGACGGCTATGAAATGTAATTTTTCTGCTGCTCGTATGATAAATATCTTTGTAAGCAATGTATCGCGAAATTAAACAGGCAACTTACCCTGCTGCTCTCCCAACTCTCTCTCTCTCTCTCCGTGATGATCACTGCAGCCCTCTACTGTACATACAAGTAGTCGGTACTTCCACACCCATTTAGGTAACCATTAAATATATGGCCTTCATAATTATAAGCTACCATGCATTTCAAATTACAATATAGGCTTACAGCTACTGCAATATACAGTATGTAACTGGGTACTAGAAGGAAATTTATCAGGTTTTGACACCTGACAGCTGAAAGATGACAACAGCTGGCTGTACATTTAATTTTCCACCGAGTGATTGTTCCCCTGAGCATTTTACCTCCCAATGGACGGCTATAATGATACTGACTTTTATCAGTTATATAATGATTTGGGATATGACGACTATACACACTGTACTTCACGGACTATTGTACTCTGTTAGGTGTCATCTGTTTGTAGTAAATCTGTTTGATACAAAACAAAGAAATAGTGAACAGGCTTCATTCGAAAACGAATTGTATCCTTCACTTCGGCAGTTTATTATACATATTTAACTTTTTTAGCATCTCTGTGAAACGCTTAATTCCTTCACATTAGTTTTATTTTCTTATTAACATTACTGGAAAGACGTACAGGCCTGATTACAAACTGAAACACATTTAGTATGAATACATGGGTAGCCACTCGAACATCTGATAACAACAACCAATCACCAGCTTCCACAGAAAATGGGCGTGGTAGAGCGTAAAATCGGTATGGATCTGGTGATAACGTAAAAATGCTGCCGGATTCAAGGGGTTAGGCTAATGCAAATTATTCACTTTTAATTTTTCAAAGTCCACTCATCATCCATTACTCATTTACCATAATTCGAATCCCTAATCGCGATAATCAACACTGGAAGGCGCTAATTCAAGGAAAATGGTTGGTCACGTAACCACGTTGCAGCGCCGTCAGACATCCCACTTTCCTCCGGCCGTTTTCTTCCCTTCTCTTTTCGTATCACAGATTTAACACTGCCACCTTCCCTTTACAAATACTAAAAACAATCACTTCAACTTAATTGGTTATTCTGGAGATAAAGAAGGATCAGATACCCGAATCCCCAACCCCCACATTTCCCGGCAGGGGGCGCGGTCTCCCGCCCAGTCACGGCGCGCTGTGATTGGCTGATCCGAATAATTGGCGCCAAAACGAATACCCACAACGAACCAAGGACCAAGACTGACAAAGACCAGCTAAGGATAGGCTTAAAACCTGAAATTGCATGACATCTGGTCATCAATCAACCTGAAACGTGTTAAAGATACTTTTAAGATTAGACCGGACGCTGTACAGTATAATTCAGTTTTCCTAATGACGTCCGCCGTCAATCAATGGCAGACTATTCTACAGGGTGGTCAAAACTCAATTTCCGTCTTACGCGGACATACGTTACGTCTGTTCTGAATCATTTCTAACGGTACTTATAACACTTCATAACTGATAAAATCTGCTTCTTTTATGTCCACTGACTACATGGCTAACTGGTACTTTCATGAAGCTGCCAAAACACCTCTGCATGACAGGCGGCAGCAACACAAATATTTCAGGTCAATTTTAGCACCACTCTGTACATTAATTTTCTTTCATTTTGGGTTACACCGATTTCCACTAATCATCCCAGAAAGTATTATTCTCTGTTACCGCTGTTATTTTTCAACGGTGCACACCTCTAGCGGTTAAGATGTTGATGAAAGCAGTATGTAACGTTTCACATTATCTATCCTAAAAGTAAGTCGATCTGCAGATAAAAATAAACGTAAAAATGTCACCGGATTGAACAGGTTAGGCTGGCTAGACCCGTATACCGACAGTACAGCGCCAGCAGCCATGTCACGTTCCTCGGCTATTCTCCAACCGATCTTTTTTTTCTTATCATGCACTTAACACAAACGCCTTTTCTCAGCTAATTTTTGTAATCATTAGTAGTAGATAACGCAGGAGCAGATCCCACACCCCCAACCCCCACCACGGTCAACCTGACACTTACTCTCCCGGGTGAGGGGGCGCCCAGTCACGGCACGCTGTGATTGGCCGATGATTGGCGCCAAAACGAATGCCCACAATACAAACGACCAACGGTTCTCTGTGATTGGCAGATTCGAATGATTGGCGCCAAAACTAATGTCCACAATAAACAAACGCCCAACGGTGCTCTAATTGGCCGACTCGAAAGATTGGCGCCAAAACTAATGTCCGCAATTCATAACCGACAAAGACTGACCCGCTACAAAACTAAAGGCCGTATGCTTAAACCTGAAATTGCGTGACACCTGAATCGATCTGAGTGGACGCTCTATAATTCAGTTTTAATTATAACGTCCATTGTAAATCAACGGCCAACTGGGTGTCAAATATTCAGCAACTCAAATCTCGTGTTAACGGGGGCATACAAGTTGCAAATGCCGTACGTTCTAAATCATTCCTAACGGTACTAAAAACTTTTCATGATTTGTTTTACGTCCACTGACCACATGGCTGACTGGTAATTTCATGAAACTGCCAAAATGTCTAGCAAACTGAGCCGTCCTCCCAACATGATTGAAGCTCAATATTCGCACTACCGTGTTCATTCAACAATTTTCCTAACGTTCACTTCGGATTACAAATATTCACAATTCGCCCCTGGCTGTATTATTTTTATATCTGTTACCGCGGTCATTTTCTCCACTTAGTGCAGACTTACGTAGTGAAGGTATTGAAGTCCATATGCGGTGTAACGTCTATTTCAAAATATCTATCCTAAACGTAAAACTGTCATCGGATTGAAGGGATTAGGTTGGCGCAAGAAATTATTACTCCTCAATTATTCAAAGTTCTCATCACCCATTAAATATTTCTTTTCCTCCATGCGAATAGGTAATCGCGATAATAATTACCATTCGAAGGCAACACTCGTGAGGGAAAACGGGTGGTTACGTACAACCAGTTGCAGACCGGCAGCCATATCACCTCGATTCAAAATATCTAACAGTAAATCAGAACTGTGATAGCAAGAATACATGTAAAAATGTCACCGGATTGAACGGGTTAGGCTGACTAGACCCATATACTCACATTACAGCGCTAGCAGCCATGTCACGTTCCTAGGGCTTTAGTATTCTTCAACTGCTTTTTCTTAATTTAACACGCTCTTAACACTGTCGCCTTTCCTTAACTATTGTAGTCCTTAACAGTAAAAAAAGAAAAAAAAATGTGGAACTTACCAAGTTTTTCTGGAGATAATGCAGGAGCTGATCCCACACCCCGAGACCCCACCACGGCCAACCTGATACTTTCCCGGGCGAAGGGGCATACTCTCCCGCCCAGAGTCACGGCGCTCTGTGATTGGCCGATTCGAATGTTTGGCGCCAAAAATGCCCACAATATACAAACGCACAACGGCGCTCTGTGATTGGCCGACTCGAAAGATTGGCGCCAAAACTAATCCCCACAATTCATAAGCGACCAAGACTCTGACCCGCTACAAAACTAAAGGCCGTATAAACCTGAAATTGCATGACACCTGAATCGATCTGAAACGTGTTAATACTTTCCATATCAGAGTGGACGCCCTATAATTCAAAGTCTTAATTATAACGTCCACGTAAATCAATGGCTAACTGGGTGTCAAATATTCAGCAACTCAATTCTCGTGTTACGGGGACATACAAGTTGCAAATACTGTACATTCTAAATAATTTCTAACGGTACTCGAGACTTTTCATGATTTGTAATGTCTGTTTTACGTCCACTGACTACATGGCTAACTGGTAATTTCAAGAGCTGCCAAAATGTCTAACAAATAGAGCCGTCCTCGCAACATTCTCTTTGGATTACAAATATTCACAATTCGTCCCTGGCTGTATTATTCCATATTTCTGTTACCGCTAAATAAGTTATTTTCTCGACTTGGTGCAGATCTTAAGTAGTGATTAAGGTATTGATGAAGGCTATATGCGTGTAACGTCTATTTCAAAATATCTATCCTAAAGGTGAACCAGATCTGCAGATAGCAATAAACGTAAAAATGTCAAGTTGACGGGGTTAGACTGGCGCAAGAAATTATTAGTTACTTCTCAATTATTCAAGTTTCCATCAGCCATTAAATACTTCTCTTTTCCTTCATTCGATTAGGTAATCGCGATAGTAATTAACATTCGAAGGCGATATTCGTGAGGGAAAATGGGTGGTCACGTAAAGCCAGGTTGCAGCGCCGACAGCAATTAATTCGTGTCCTGGGTCGGACACCTGAGTGTATGCCATCCGGACTGGTAAGCTTAGGAGGGCTTAGAGATCTTCCTCTTGTATACTGAGTTTGGGGTTTAGTTCCTTGATATACAGTGCTTCTAGTAGGGGAGGGTGAGGAGACTGTAGCACCAGTCGAGCAGGGCAGTACTCCGAGGGAGGATGGAAAGCTGATGACAGGGAGAGATGGAGCTCCCGTTTCATCAGCCCTCAGGATTTGTTCCTGACCATCCTCCTTTGCTAAACTTTTTCAGTGTCTCAGTTACACAGAGAGTAGACCAGCATGCTCTCCTATACAAGTTTCTCT